>JARQOC010000005.1:495813847-495842348 GCA_033576535.1 Allobates femoralis
ATTAAAAAAATTTCAAATACCACTACGTCATTTGAAAGCAAACCAGAATAACGCGTTTTGCTGTAACAAATAGGCTCCCTAACACAGAAGTCTCCAAATAAAGCTAAAGAAAAACAAGCTCTGGATAAGAATGTTTCGAATTTATTGAAACACACCATTTCTTTCTTTTGAGGAACTCCTGTGGCGCTGGCCAAAGTCTTGCAACTGAGGAATGTCAACAGCTTGTGCCTGCAGTGGAGGCCGCAGTCATGAGTTATAGCATAACCAAATCTGTATGTGGGACGGGGCCATATAGGGACCTCCAGCAGAGGAAGGGCCCTCCCCGATCCGACTCCCAAATACTGTTACCACAACTGATAGATTATGTGCAAGCCTGCGCTGTGGCGCATAGTCACGACTGTCCCCATAAAGCTTACCCCTTCCTCCAGACCTCTTATGATGGTGTCTTCATGCTTCCGGGTTCTCTGATCTCATAAAAAGACCCTAGGTCTCACAAGAATAGCGAAATCATACCTGGAGCTGTGATGCCAGAAACTGCTTTCTCTTCTCTTACCAGCACTCCTGTCCTTCCTGGCTGGTGTGACAGGGAGTGAGTATACATCACATGACCTCCATTTTGTTGATTCCCTTCGTCCTCCACGATTATCACAATCTTCCACCATTTCTACAGGGAGCATTAACAGAGGGGGACTTCCAGATGGAGGCTGTATGTTGGCATCCACAGCATGGAGGTATGGTGTTATTAAGCATCTCCCCAACCATTCCAGGGTAGCGTCCCCATTCACTGTTTTCTTAAACTCAGAAAGAAGCTGCTCCATGGCATCTATTAGTCTCTTGGTGACAGACTTCTGACAAACTCAATCATGAGGTAAATATATACCCTGCCATTTTGCACTTTTTTATAAACCAAACATGTTGTCTCATCCCCAAGCAAGCAGGGTGGCCAATCACAGCACTCCTCTACTTCCCATTACCATACATGTACGGCTTACAACCTCTACCACATAAGTCATGAGGATACATCATGACTCTTTAAGCCAACATTTAACATTAAAGCAGATACAAAAGATTTAGAGAGACAGGAAGCGCACTAAGGCAGCAAATGAGGGACACTAGCGTGTTATTAACAAAGGTAATCCACTCACCTGGTATGGTTGTGAGAGTCACAACCACCTGTAGAAGTTTTGGCCGCTGCAGATCCCGGGATGCAGATACATACAGTAAAGGAGAAAAAAGCCGGGGTTTGTCCACGCGAGACCACAGGGAAAAACCAAAGATGCAAGCAAACCTTTATTCACACTCAAGCCAACGCATTTCGTGGCCACCTAGCCACTTCATCAGGGCAGCAATTGGCCACGAAACGCGTTGACTTGAGTGTGAATAAAGGTTTGCTTGCATCTTTGGTTTTTCCCTGTGGTCTAGCGCGGACAAACTCCGGCTTTTTTCTTTTTTACTGTATATTAAAGCAGATAAGCAGTTAAGACAGCTCATATTCTGATCTAAAATATAAATAAATTAGAATGAATAAGGGAAAAGGAGAAAGGGGGCCTGAGATCCCATGCAGCCCCCACGCTAGTCGCTCAGGGGGCTAAACATCATTCACAAAATAGACTATTTGTACATCACTTGTTGGTTTATCCTGAGTTTACCTCTGCAGATTTTCTAAACTTTGATTTTGCATTCATACAATCCATCATGCTTGCCTATTATACAGAGGAAACAAGCTGTTCATCTAATCATTGTGACAACCATTCTTCTTTTCATTGTAGTGGCTGTCACAATGTTGTCCTTTAATGACATCACTGAAAACATCGCCTCCATTTCCATTCTATACAGGCCAAAACAATTCCTATTGAACACTGAAATAGATTTCAGTGAGGCAGGATGTGAAGAGGTCAAATTAATAAAAGAAAACAGATATGTTTTATTTGTTGAGTACTACATTAAATTCTGTTCAATATTTAAAGCAAAATAATAATTGACGTAAAGAAGAGGGGTCACCATAAGAACAACTGGTGTACCCTCTTGCTGTTGGTTATCACACCACATCCTGCCATCTCTAGACTAAAGCTGGGACACCTGCACCACCGTATGTATCCAAGGGCAATTTGGTTTCTATTCTAAACCTATGTAGTAGGGGAGTCATATGTATACATATGTCATATGTATGTAGGCTCATACCACCATGGCTGCGGTCTTTCTATTTCTTTTCATTCTTCACGTAGCTGGATGAGTGAGATTATAATATTAATCAATATCTTACTGAAATAAAGAAGTTATTAATCATTAAAGGAGTTTTCCCATTTTGAAGTTGATTTTAAGACCTTGAAAAACTAATACGTTCCACAATTGGATGTGCTTAAAAAATGTTCCTGTGCTGTGATAATCTTATATATGTGTCCCTGCTAGGTACTGTGTAATGGATGTGTCTGATCGTACAGGAACATGATCTGATCATACCACATCTCGTGTGCTGAGATAATCTTATATATGTGTCCCTGCTGTGTACTGTGTAATGGATGTGTCTGACTGTACAGGGACATGGTCTGATCATTCCACATCTCCTGTGCTGAGATAATCTTATATATGTGTCCCTGCTATGTACTGTGTAATGGATGTGTCTGACCGCACAGGGACATGGTCTGATCATGTTACATCTCCTGTGCTGAGATAATCTTATATATGTGTCCCTGCTATGCACTGTGTAATAATACGTTCCACAATTGGATGTGTTTAAAATAATGTTCCTGTGCTGAGATAATCTTATATATGTGTTCGTGCAGGGGCAGACACAGACTGTAATGGGCCCCTGTGCAAGAAATTTTTTTGGGCCCCCCCCCTTCATAGTTCAACAAAGTTATGTAAATGTTGTATATAGATTGTAATATTTATAAATGCTGTGTATTTTAGTGCGTGAAAATCTGCAGCACATCAATTATTGCTGTGGGTTTTCCCACACTAAATGGGCTGTATATATAATATTGAGGCTATGCAGGGCTGTATTTATTATCTGGAGGCTACTGCTGGGCTGTATATATTATTTGGAGGCCAGTTGCAGCATCCAAATGACATGTATAGCCCAGCACAGCCTCCAAATGACATATATAGCCCAGCACAGCCTCCAAATAACAAATACAGCCCGGCACAACCGGTAATATATACAGCCCAGCATAGAATCCAAATAACAAATACAACCCAGCCTCCAGGTAATATATACAGTCCAGCACAGCCTCCAAGTAATATATACAGCCCAGCATAGCCTTTATCTGCACAAACACATCTGTGCTCAGAATCAGCCACAAATCTCTTCACAGTACGATGATCATGCTTACGTTTTCGTGTAATATCTAATGTTTTCATCCCTTTTCCAAGGCATTGCACTATTTGTTGCTTTTCGGCAGCAGAGAGATTCTTTTTCTTTCCCATGTTACTTGAAAACTGTGACCTGCTTAAAATTGTGGAACACCCAGTTTTCCTTTTATTGGGCTCACCTGCCAAACTAATTATCACAGGTATCTGAGATTGATTTCAGTGATCCAAAGAACCCTGATGGCCACTTTACACACACCAACTTATCTGTCCAACTTCTGAACAACTTACTGGTTGCAGTGAAATCATGGACACATAGTTCCATTTGTACACAGCCACAAAATGGAGCAATGTGTCCATGATTTCACTGCAACCAGTAAATTGTTCAGAAGTTGGACAGATAAGTTGGTGTGTGTAAAGTGGCCATGAGACACAATACCATCAATGGGTTTCATTGACAAAAAAAAAACAACTCTATGACACTTAAAACCAATTTGCATAATAATTTGGATCATGGTGTATATACAATCTCCACAAATATAATCCCTCTCTGAGCCTGTCTCCCCCTGTGCACTGTTTCTCTCCCCTGCACCTGTATCTTCCCTGTATGATGTTTCTCCCTCATGTGCACTGTTTTCCCTCTCTGTGTCTGCCTCCCCCTTGTACACTCTCTCTCCCCCATATCCTTCCTTTCTGTGCACTCGCTTGCTCTCATTTTCTCTCTCTCTATCTCCCTCTCTCCAAGAAACATTAATTTGGTAGAGTCTGGAACAGAAATTAAAACAAAAACACATCTTATCAGCAGCAAAAAAAAAAACTGCACCATTGGCACAGCCATTTTTATGTTGCAGTGACAGCAAAGCACACCGAACGGCAGAGCACAGAAAACAGAGCCCACTGAAAGCAAAGCACAGTGACAGCAAAGAACACCGAACGGCAGAGCATAGACAGCAGATCCCACTGACTGCAGCACAGAGTGCTCCAGTCTAAACCTGTGCTCAGCACAATGCAGCAGCCAGTGCACAGGGCAGGGCTGGTGGGGTGGGACGCAATGCTCTGCAGCCCCTGTCCGACACATGCACATAACTGCAGCAGAATAGCTGAGCACTGGACACATTACATGATCTGCAGAGCAGTGGGCACCAGACATGATCTGCAAAACATTGGACATAATCTGCATAGCACTGGACCCACTGCAGAGCCTGGACACACTTTGCAGAACACTGGATATAATCTGCAGAGCCCTGGGACATAATCTGCAGAGCACTGGAAATACTCTGCAGGGCACTGGACATACTCTGCAGTGCAATTTGTGGAGCACTGGACACACTGCAGAGCAGCAGACACAATCTGCAGAGCACCGAACACACACAGCCGAGCACCGAACACCCACAGCATTGCACCAGACACACACAGCAGAGCACCAGACACACACTGCAGAGCACCAGATGCACTCTGCAGAGCACTGGACATACTATGCAGAGAACTGGACACACTGCAGAGCACTGCATGCACTGCAGAGCACTGGATACACAGCAGAGCACTGGACACAGCAGAGCACTGGACACACAGCAGAGCACTGGACACACTCTGCAGAGCACCGGACACACTTTGTAGAGCACCAGACACACTCTGCAGAGTACCCGACACACTCTGGAGTGCACTGAACATACTGTGCAGAGCACTGGACACACATCAGAGCACTGGACACACAGCAGAGCACTGGACACACTGCAGAGCACCGGACACAATCTGCAGAGCACTGGACGCACACATTTGAGCATCAGACAAAATCTGCAGAGCACCAGGCACACACACAGCCGAGCACCAGACACACCCAGCAGAGCACAGGACATACTCTCCAGAGCAGTGGACACACTCTGCAGAGCACCAGACACACTGCAGAGCACCAGACACACTGCAAAGCACTGGACACACTGCAGAGCACTGCACACACTGCAGAGCACTGGACACACAGCAGAGCGCTAGACACTGTAGAGCACTGGAAACACAGCAGAGCACTGGACTCAGCAGAGCACTGGACACTGCAGAGCAATGGACATACTCTGCCAAGCACTGGACACTGCAGAGCACAGGACATACTCTGCAGAGCACTGGATACAGCAGAGCGCTGGACACTGCAGAGCACTGTACACACAGCAGACCACTGGAAATGGGGCAGTCGACAGGATATCGGATACTCGGGTACCGGGGCCGATGGCGGCTTTGATGGGGAATCACGGCGGGTCGATCCCTGGTCCCGTGCCCTGGACCCTCAATGGCGGGAAACAGTGGGGGATAAGAGGGTTGTTAATGTGACGCCACCTATGGTACCTGGTAACGGGTATACCAGCGCTGCAGCTGGCCGCTGAAGTGATGGTGGGTGCAGCAGAGTGTGGTACAGCTCCCCACAGGTGGAGCTTTACCTCAGGGCAGCGGGGATGGATGAGGGGAGTAGTAGTTGCATCTTTGCAGACAAGGCGGTGAATGGTGGCGGTTAGACAGGAACACAGACACACAGGGATTGTTGTTTCAGTACCTTTTACTGGTGACAGGGTAACAGGTACAGTCCATAGTAATAACCAGGTCCCCAGTGCAACTTGGGACTTGCACCTTAGAAAGTTATGAGGCTTCCTCTGTCTTTGTGCTCTGTGGTGTGGGGTAAGTCCTGCCTGAGCCTGAACCCACCGCTTCTTCTCCCTCTCTGGGCTTTGTCCTAAACTGGCAATGAGGTCCTTTTGCGGGATCCCTGTTCCTCCTATGGCCCTGGTCCTATACTTGGTCAGTTTAGCGTCTCTTACTTTGTTCTCCTCAGGGCTGAACTCCTCCTGAGTCTTCCGGGCTTTTGCTGTAGCAGTAAATGCTAGCAGCGTCAGACTCAGGTGTCCGGGTGTACTAAAGGGCTGTAGTAACCGGTTCCCTTTTCTTAGTTCCCTTATTTCTCCTCTTGCCTCGGACCCTTTCCCTAGGGTGCGCACAGTGGTCAGTGGTCCCTGGTCCTGGGCTTGGATCTCTCCCAGTGACCAGCTCCTCAATCCTGCTCTCTTCACGCACTAACTTCAGACTTACTCCTGGGACTGACTGACTCCTCCCCTCAGGCCTGGATGTTCTTAAAGGGGAACTGGCCTAAGGCAGCCAGTAGAGCTCCCCTTCAGGTCTGGGGTGGAAAGGTGTGGTGTGCTGTGCGAACCAAGGTGTAATTCCCTCCTTGCACCAGTGGATCCTGTGGCAATCCCCCGCAGGGGTGCCACAGACACAGCAGAACACTGGACATTGCAGAGATATTCTTATATATGTGTTCCTGCTATGTGCTGTGTAATGGATATGTCTGACCGTACAGGGACATAGTCTGATCATACCACATCTCCTGTGCTGAGATATTCTTTTATATGTGCCCCTGCTATGTACACTGTGTGCAGAATTATTAGGCAAATGAGAATTTTGATCAAATGATAATTTTTATACATGTTGTCCTACTCCAAGCTGCGTAGGCTTGAGAGCCAACTACCAATTAAGTAAATCAGGTGATGTGTGTGAGGAGGGGTGTGGTGTAATGACATCAACACCCTATATATGGTGTGCTTAATTATTAGGCAAATGCCTTTCCTTAGGCAAAATGGGTCAGAAAAGAGATTTGACGGGCTCTGAAAAGTCCAAAATTGTGAGATGTCTTTAATAAATTGCTAAACCTCTGAAGCGTGATCACCGAACAATCAAGCGTTTCATGGCAAATAGCCAACAGGGTCGCAAGAAGCGTGTTGGGCAAAAAAAGGGCATAACTGCCCATGCATTGAGGAAAATCAAGTATGAAGCTGCCAAGATGCCATTTACCACCAGCTTTGCCATATTTCAGAGCTGCAACGTTACTGGAGTATCAAAAAGCACAAGGTGTGCTATAGTCAGGGACATGGCCAAGGTAAAGAAGGCTGAAAAACGACCACCTTTGAAAAAGAAACATAAGATAAAATGTCAAGACTGGGCCAAGAAATATCTTAAGACTGATTTTTCAAAGGTTTTATGGACTGATGAAATGAGAGTGACTCTTTATGGGCCAGATGGATGGGCCAGAGGCTGGATCAGTAAAGGGCAGAGAGCTCCACTCTGCCAGCAAGGTGGAGGTGGGGTACTGGTATGGGCTGGGATCATCAAATATGAACTTGTTGGACCTTTTCGGGTTGAGAATGGAGTGAAATTCAACTCCTGGAGCTACTGCCAGTTTCTGGAAGACAACTTCTTCAAGCAGTGGTACAGGAAGAAGTTGGTATCGTTCAAGAAAAACATGATTTGCATGCAGGACCATGCTCCATCACATGCATCCAACTACTCCACAGCATGGCTGGCCAGTAAAGGTCTAAAAGAAGAAAAAAAATGACATGGCCCCCTTGTTCACCTGATCTGAACCCCATAGAGAACCAGTGGTCCCTCCTAAAATGTGAGATCTATAGGGAGGGAAAACAGTCCACCTCTCAGAACAGTGTCTGGGAGGCTGTGGTGGCTGCTGCACGCAATGTTGATCATAAACAGATCAAGCAACTGACAGAATCTATGGATGGAAGGCTGTTGAGTGTCATCATTAAGAAAAGTGGCTATATTGGTCACTAATTTTTGGGGGTTTTGTTTTTGCATGTCAGAAATGTTTTTTTTCTAAATTTTGTGCAGTTATATTGATTTACCTGGTGAAAATAAACAAGTGAGATGGGAATATATTTGGTTTTTAATAAGTTGACTAATAATTCTGCACAGTAAGGCTAGGGTAACACTTTTTCATAGAATTGCGTTCACCGCATCCAGATCCGGATGCAGTGAATGCAATTGGCTTCAGAAAAGCCGCAATCCGGTAACCGGATTGCTGAAGCTGCAATCCAGTAACCGGATTGCTCCGGATGTGTAATCCGGAGCAATCCGGTTACCATACAATTTGCTCATCCCTGCTGCCGCAGAGATGAGCAAACTGTTAGCTTTGTAAATAAAGAATAAATATTATTAATAATTGTGGCCATAATGTCTCTAGGGGATGCCCACCCCCCCCAAGAGACATACCACCCACTCCGGTGGGCATATAATGTGTTAATTGCAGATGTACAGTAAGCCGACTCCTGTCGGCTCTGTAAATTTTTATGAATGAAGCTGCCGCCTCCCCTGTGAGCAGCGCTCATGCTGCTCACAGGGGAGCCGGCGGCTTCATTCATAAAAATGTACAGAGCCGACAGAAGTCGGCTTACTGTACATCTGCAATTAACACATTTTTGCCCACCTGAGTAGGTGGTATGTCTCTAGGGGGGGGGGCACCCCCTAGAGATATTATGGCCACAATTATTAATAATATTTATTACTTTTTAACAGTGATAACAGTTTGCTCATCCCTGCGGCAGCAGGGATGAGCAAACTGTACGGTAACCGCATTGCTCAGGATTACACATCTTAGAACCGCTCCGAAAACTGCAGCCTGCATGATTTTTCATGCAGGCTGCAGAGCCGGAGGCGGTAACCGGATTGCTTGTAAAGCAATGCGGTTTTTATAATAGGCTCCTATGAGGAGCGTTTCCTGCTCCGGTTTTGAGCTTTTTAAAAGCTCAAAACCGGATCAGGTTTTTAAAAAAAAAACGCAAGTGTGACCCTAGCCTAATAGTTACCTGCACAAACAAATATCCTCCTAATATAGCCAAATGTAAAAAAAAAAACACTCCAACTCCCAAAAATATTAAGCTTTGATATTTATGAGTCTTTTGGGTTGATTGTGAACATAGTTGTTGTTGATCAATAATAAAAATAATCCTCTAAAATACAACTTGCCTAATAATTCTGCACACAGTGTATTGTGTAATGGATGTGTCTGACCACACAGGGACATGGTCTGATCATACCACATCTCCTATGCTGAAATAATCTTATATTTGTGTCCCTGCTATGTACTGTATAACGGCTGTGTCTGACTATACAGGGACATGGTCTGATCATACCACATCTCCTGTGCTGAGATAATCTTCTATGTGTGTACCTGCTATTTACTGTGTAATAGATGTGTCTGACCATGCAGGGACATTGTCTGATCATGTTACAGCTTCTGGACAAGAAACATGCCAATGAGAGTATATAGCTAGCACAGCATGAGATCACAGCTGATTCTTTTTGTGAGGTAAAATATTTCCTTGTCTGTTTTATCTTAAATAAAGAATAATTTGTTATCTTGTACTGTAATGTCTTTATATATTTTTACTCTCTCCCTAGCTGATATATTAAAAATAAATATATATATATTTTAAATAATCGTATCCAGGTGTTAGAATGGCCAAGTCACAGTCCAGACCTGAATCCAATCGAGAATCTGTAGAAAGAGCTGAAAACTGCTGTTCACAAACGCTCTCCATCCAACCTCACTGAGCTCCAGCTGTTTTGCAAGGAAGAATGGGCAAGAATTTCAGTCTCTCAATGTGCAAAACTGATAGAGACATACCCCAAGCTGCAGCTGTAATCACAGCAAAAGGTGGCGCTGCAAAGTATTAACTCAAGGGGCCGAATAATATTGCACGCCCCACTTTTCAGTTTTTTATTTGTTAAAAAAAAATTAAAATATGCAATTAATTTTGTTCCACTTCACAATTGTGTCCCACTTATTGTTGAGTCTTCACAAAAAAATTATGATTTATATCTTTATGTTTGTTTCCAAATATATTTATTAGGATTTTTTAGGAACAAAGGGAAGGGGGGAAGGGGAGAAAGGAAGGATCAAATCCACAATACAAACATTTAAGGGACAAAATTACAATGAAAGTCATACATAGGTATCCGTAACATTGGAAAGACATAAAATCAAAATGATCAAGAAAATAATCTGAGCGCAATAGCTTAGTAATAATTAAACAAACAAACAAAAAACAAAACTTGGCTAATAAAAAGTAGAGATGAATGCTAAAGTACGTCAATTGACCTTGTTCAGTAAAGCTGGTGAATAAGCAATAAGCCAAGTATCCCAACGTTCCAGATATTTGGCAAAGTTATTGTTTCTGAAGTTATGTTCATACACGCTATGATGAGATATGCGATCAATCAGATGTGTTATAGTGGGAGGTTCCTTTTTATTCCATCTAGATGCAATAAGGATCTTGGCGGTGAGAAGGATATGTGAGATAAAGTATCTTACATTTTTTGGGAGATCTTTAATTTCAAAAGAAAGAAGGGCCATCTGTGGTAAAATAGTAATATTAAATCATGTGGTATCAATTATGAGGGATTTTCCATCAAACCAAAATTTAAGTAACTTAGAACAATCCCCAAAGACATGAGATAAAGTACCAATATTCCCGTAATCTCTCCAGCAAAGGGAGGAAGAGAGGGATTAATACGGTTCAATTTGTTGGGAGTCCAGTACCATCTTGATAATAATTTCTAAAATAATTCATGCATAGTAGCACATACTGAGGAAGAATATGTGATAGCAATGGTTTTGGTAATTTTTTGAAGGTCCAAACGAATCCCCAATTCCTCCTCCCATGCAGCAAAAAAGGAAAGATTAGATAATTTGACTTCTTCATTAAAGATTTTGTAAAAGTTGTTTGTTTTCCAGTTGGATACTTTCCCAGGGGAATCTATTAGATCCGATATAATTTGTGGGAGAGCAAGTTTAGGTGAAAATTTAGTAAAACATCGGAAATAGGTTTCCATTTGGATCTTTCATCTCTATGAAGAGAAAATTTGTTCTGTAACGAGTAAAATGAAGAAAGAGAGTCTCCTATAAGTAAGTAATTCGTATAATGAATTCCCTTGTCTGACCAGTCTGAGAGATCAAGATTGGGGATTAAAAGTTCCAGAACATCTATCGTTATTTTTTTAGGAACAGCCGTAGGATAATATTTTATAGCCTTAAGAGAGAATTGTCTCCAAGCGGAAACTGTTGCCTTCAGAGTAGGATAACTGGGTAGGTTTTCAGATGGATTTATTAAATGGACGATAATCAGTGCCAGTAAATTCTTATTTTTTATAGTAGTTTTTTCAATGTTTATCCATGGTACATTAAGCGGATCTAAGAGCCATCCTTGTGACAGTTTATGAATTGATGATAAGTAATAATTATAAAGGTTGGGAACTCCCAAACCTCCCATCTTTTTAAGTTTTTCAAGAGAAGTTTTAGCAACCTTAGGTTTTTTATGATTCCAAATAAAGGTCCTCAATTGGGATTGGAATTTCCCAAACCAACCTTTTGGGATAAAGAAGGGAATGGCCCTAATTATCTGTGGAGACAATAGGGCACCTTGCTAGTGGCAGCCCATTGCAGCAGCTATTATTTTGTTTGTTACAGTTTTGCTACAGTATTTGTACCTTTCCTGATGTCTTTTTGGACCTCTAATTTCAACCTTGGATCTATGCAATGTTTTTCATCTCGTGGATTGCGAAGTTCCTGCACGCTGGTCTGCTGTGGGATGGAAAATGCAGCACACCCCACACTTTCTACTGCCGCTGGGCACACAGCATATGGTTTTCACCTGGATCCTCCACTACCACTCACAAGTCCCCTGCTGGCATGGCCACTTTGGGGTAAGCTATATGGTCAATCTCAGCTAATACTACCGATGGATGTATGCTGTTGCCCACAGCCTGTGTCAGTGATACAGCTATATGTGCTCGGCGGAGAGCACCGTATACAATATGCCACGGAGAGGCCTCGTGGGATGGATGGAATCACTGATCGGAGGGTTGTCCCTAGGTCTGTCGCTAAACAAGTAGTGTATTCAAGGAGTCGTCTTCTGGAACTGCGCAGGACAAAGTCTTCTCCAGCAGTTGCAATACCACATGTTCCACAGGAAATGAGGAGACCTTTCAGAGGTTGCAGAGCAGGCAAGAAGATCAAGTCCTGGAGGAGAAGGCTTAAACCTGCGGTCCCATCCATCATCATGGGTAATGTACGATCGCTTGGTAACAAGTCGGATGAACTGCTGGCTCTGAGTAAGACCCAGAAGGAGTTCAGGGAATGCAGTCTCATGTGCTTTACAGAAACGTGGTTGCATGAGGACGTCCAGATTCATGTGTATCGATACCAGGGTTTCATATGGTTCGGGCTGACAGGGACAGAGTGAAGTGCGGTAAGAAGAAGGGTGGAGGAGTGATACTGTACATTAACAACAGATGGTGTAATCAGGGGCACGTAACAGTAAAGGAGAGACATTGTTGCCCAAACATTGAACTATTAGCAGTGGGCCTCAGGCCTTACTATCTGCCTAGAGAATTCTCTCTGGTTATTGCAGTGGTGTCGTATATACCACCATCTGCAAATCCAGAGGCAGCTGGGGAAGTACTGTCTGGGGTGATTGCCCGGCTTCAGACGAAACACCCTAACTCTCTAACTGTCATTTCTGGGGATATTAATCGAACCAAGATCTCATTACCAAAGTTGTATCAATATGTCAAATGTTCTACACGAGACAATTATATATTGGATCTCCTCTATGCCAGTGTTAAGGATGCTTACTTCTCATCTGCATTGCCCCCCTGGGGAAATCTGACCACAACCTCATACTATTGTCTCCAGCCTATCAACCAGTTGTCTGCAAACAACCAGTGACAATTAAACAGATAAGGAAGTGGTCTCCGGCAGCAGAGAAGAGGTTAGAAGACTGCTTTGATTGCACAGATTGGGAGGTGTTATGTGCCAGGGAACATAATGATGATGTTAATGAGGTTACCGGGAGAGTTACTGATTACATCAACTTTTGTACTGACAATATTGTACCTATTCATGAGATTCGGTGTTATGCAAACAACAAGCCCTGGATTACAAAAGAATTGAAAAATCTACTAAACAGGAAAAAAAAGCTTTTAAAAGGAAAGACAAGGAGGAGATGAAAATTGTACAGAGAGACTTAAAGGGGAAAATTAAGATTGCCCGTGAAGCATTCAGAATTAAATTGGAAAATAAATTGTCACACAACAACTCCAGAGAAGTGTGAGCTGGAATGAAGCTACTGACTGGGTTTAAGGCAAGGTCAGATCAGGGGGGTGGGGGGCTGATCATGGCTAATGAGATTAATGAGTTTTTCAACAGATTCAACGATAAATGTGCAATGTCAACAGGGGAGAAGGCCGGGGAGCGACAAGCAATATCAACTGGGAGGAGGAAGTTGGAGACTTTCTTGATCTCAGAAAATGATGTGAGGGAACAGTTTAGTAAGCTGGTCATTGGTAAAGCAGTAGGGCCTAATGGTATCTGTCCACGTGTCCTCAGAGTGTGTGCAAATCAGTTGTGCACTGTCTTCCAGCACCTGTTTAACTGGAGCTTACAATCACAGAGAGTACCAGTTCTATGGAAGACTTCTTGCCTGGTGCCGGTTCCCAAAACTACCTTCCCGAGCTCCCATAACAACTATAGACTGGTGGCCTTAACATCGCATGCGATGAAGTCCTTGGAGAGAATTGTACTTGCCTACTTGTGTCCGAGGGTGTCTGCTTTTATGGACCCCCTTCAGTTTGCGTATCGGCAGAGTCTAGGGGTGGACGATGCTGTAGCATATCTGCTACAAACAGTACATACCTTTTTGGTCAATGATGGAACCACTGTACGTGCCATGTTCTTCGATTTCTCCAGTGCATTCAACATCTTACAGCCACTATTATTACGTAAAAAGCTGGTTGAAATGGCAGTTGATGAGGGACTAGTGAATTGGATCATTGATTACCTGTCGGACAGGCCACAGTTTGTAAGGTTGGGGGCGGCCGTATCGGATAGTGTTCGGAGCAGTGTTGGAGCCCCTCAGGGAACGGTGCTGTCGCCATTCCTTTTTACATTATACACAGCTGATTTTCAGTATAAATCAGACCTTTGTCACCTTCAGAAGTACTCTGATGACTCAGTGATAGTCGGAGGTATTGAGAGAGGCCGAGGGGAGGAGGAATACAGAAGGGTGGTCTCGGACTTTGTTGACTGGTGCCAGGCTAACCATTTAGAACTCAACGTAAAGAAAACCAGGGAGTTGGTGTTGAGTTATGGAAGGTGCATGAAGGATTGCTTACCTATCACTATTGATGGTCAGGATGTGGAGATGGTGGAGAATTTCAAATATTTGGGGGTTCACCTGGACAGCAAGCTTGATTGGAAGTGCCATATGGAGAAAGTTTGCAAGAAAGGGATGAGTAGACTTTACTTCCTAAGGAAATTAAGGTCGTTTAATGTGTGTAGCAAAATGCTTGAAATGTTCTACCAATCTATTGTGGCGAGTGCAATCTTTGCTGCAATAATATGCTGGGGTAGTAGTGTGCGCACAGCTGACGCTAATAAGCTGAATAAACTTATCAAGAAGGCTAGTGCGGCGGTGGGTCTACAACTTAGGACTTTCGAGGAGGTATTAGAGGATAGAATTAATAAGAAATGCAAGGCTATAATGAGCAACAATACACACCCGCTCTTTGAACTGTTTGCGAAGCAGAAGAGCACATTCAGCAAGCATCTAATCCAACTAATGTGTAAAAAGGAAAGATACAGAAAATCGTTTGTTCCGACAACTGTGGGGATGTTTAACAAATGTATAAGTGTAAAGCGTCCCAAGACTATGTGAAGTTCTATGTGTATGGGGGGAATAGGTGAGGTACATGTACCAGTCTACCCACATCTGCTGTCCATATAGACTTATTTTGTAAAGTGTGAAATGTTCTTGATCTTTGTTCTGCTGCTGTAATACTGTAATTTCCTCCGGGATCAATAAAGTTTATCTTATCTTATCTTAGAGAAATTTTGGAAGCAAAATCATTTTGAATGTTTCAATCCTGCTTAACCACGAAAGTTCAATTTTGCCCAGACGTAAATAGTCATTGTGAAATGATTTGAATAAGTATGTTAAATTTTCTTGGATAGTGGCCAAGGAAGGTTTTGAAATAAAAATTCCTAAATATGAAATTTTCTTATTCTCCCAGGTGTAATCAAACTCTTCCTTGAGATAAGCAAGAAGGGTTTCATCAATATTAAACTCCAAGATTAGTGACTTCAATCTATTAACTTTGTAAAAAGAAAGTTGGGAGAATTCTTCAATAGATAGTGATAAATGCCTAAGGGACTTAAGCGGATTAGAAATGGTGACTAAAATATTGTCGGCAAAGAGAGCAATTTTAAGCTGTTGTTGATCTGCAAGGATTCCATTAATATTTGTGTTGTTTCTAATACTATTAGCAAGGGGTTCAATGAACAAAGCGAAAAGAATCGGTGAAAGCGGGCATCCTTGCCTAGTTCCATTGGTTAATAGAAATTTTTGGGAAAGATAATTATTAGAATAAACCCTCGCTGAAGGTTCGGAATACATCGATTTAATACTTCCAAGTATATTTCCCTGAAGCCCGAACTCCTCCAAAGTAATGAAAAGGAATGACCACTGGACTCTATCAAAGCCTTCTTGGCGTCTAAGGCCAGGAAGACTGAAGGTTGTTGTGTCTTCTCCACCAAAGTCACTAAGTCCAGAGCTCTCCTAGTAGCATCAGATGTGGTACGGCCAGGAACAAATCCTGTTTGGTCGGGGTGGATTAATTTACTAATATAATTTCTAATTCTATTGGCCGCTAGTTTTGCTAGAATCTTAGTGTCACAATTTAAGAGTGAAATTGGTCTATAATTCTTGACCTCTGCTGGATCTCCTTTATCTTTGGGTATGACTATAATAATAGCCTCTAACATGTCTTGTGGAAGAAAGCCCTGGGATACCGAGTGGTTGGCTAGTTTAGTAATAAAGGGAGATAATTTTTCTTCAAAGGACTTTCCATTTTTTAAGTGTTTAATCACATCTGATATCTCTGAAAGGTTATAAGGTGAGTTAAGATTGCTCAAATCAAGGTCATTCAAAGATGGCAAATTAAGCTTTTTCAGATAGTTAATAGTGTCTTGGTCCGAAAATTTTGGTAAATTGGGATTATCTTTTAGGTTATAAAGTGAAGAGTAAAATTGGGCAAAAATGTTAGTTATATCTTTGGGATGTTTAAACGAATTACCTAGAGGGTCTTTGATTTCCTTAATCCTAGATTTAAGTTTATAGTGTTTAATTTTTGCAGCGAGTATTTTGGAAGGTCTGTCATTTGAGAAATAATATCTTGCTTTGAGTGTTTGGAAGACTTTATCATACTCTGATGTTAAAAGAGATTTTAAATCTATCCTCAACTTCAAAATCTCGGCCAAGAGATCAACTAGGGGGTTGGTGGTTTGAAGTTTTTCCAAATTATGTATTTGATTTACAAAATTTTGTGTTTTATCTGTATTATCTCTGTTAAGCCGAGAATTGAGTTGAATCAATCTACCTCTCAGGACGGCTTTAAACGCAGACGAGAGGGTAAAAATCGAGATGTCGTTAATGTAATTTTCCTCAAAGTAATTTTTGATTGTACTCTCAATTTCTTTTTTATATATTGGATGCTTATATAAATAGCTATCATTTCTCCAGGTTTTTTCCGAAAAAGTATTATGTCCAGAGCTTATTTCAATGAAAACTGGAGAATGATCAGACCAGGTTCTAGGGCCTATGAAAATCTTTTTAAATTTTGGGAGCATGAAGATATTAGTGAGTACCAAGTCGATTCTAGCAAAAAGATTGATGACGGCTTGAGAAATGCGTAAATTCTATGGAGGAGGAGTTCAGGCAACGGAAAACATCATACAAGTCAGATTTTTGTAATCAGGGATCCAAAGCTTCAAAATGCTGTCTAGATTTAATCGAAGAATCCAATGCGCCGTTAGGGACAATATTAAAATCACCAAGTAAGATTAGATCTCCTTTTCTATGGAGATTGACTAACCTCATGACTTTATTTAAAAATGAAATTTGTCCTTTATTGGGGGTGTATATTTTAACCAAGCTAAATAAATTATCAATCAATTTACAAAAAAGGATAATGAATCTACCATTTGGGTCTTCAAATTGAGAGATATGTTTGAAAGATATTGAGTTCCTGATCAAAAGGGCTACCCCCACTTTTTTGTTATGTTATTGACACAGAAAATTAGGTTATTCTTTCCAGTGACATAATTAGCCAGGAGAGAAGAAATAGGGGAAAAGAAAAAAAAAAAAAACTAATAAAAAATTAAACTGTTCTATATTATCTTCCTGAACTAAATTAGACCTCAATGCAAGCTCAAAAAGTACTTTCTTATCAAATTATCCCAAAACGGAGTGATCAAAGATACGATGAAAAAACCTCCTTCGGGTGGCTAAAGTTTTGGCCAATAACTTCAACCTATTGTGGGGATAATCCTATCAGGATATAATAATCCCCAGGTCATTAAGGGTTTTTAAGCCCTTCTCGACCTCTGATATGGATAAGTTTTTCCCTTGATGAAAAAATAAGATTTTGGTGGGGTTAAATCCCCATCTGTGTTTTATTTGGTTTCGACGAAGAATTTCAGTTATTTTAGCAAGATTCTTTCTTTGTGACATGGTCTCTGTTAGATTTAAATAATATCTTCCTTATCAAATTTCTCATATATGAGGAGACAGCTCAAAACATCACCTCTGAAGGTATATGACAAGAGTGTCTGGATACTAACAAACAACAGTTATTCTTATACCATTGAAAGAATGACGTTATACAAGTTATATTTGCAGGTGCAAGCATTTGGTATTTTCCCATCATTATAAGAGAAACTAGTTAATTAAAAGTATAAAGGAGTACATTCATATGCCTAGGGAGTGAAGCACTCCCTACACCTTGAATATTCTGCTCATATCATTTGGCCTTGAATGTGTGAACCAGACACAGTGGAAAATTACCCCACTACATCTGCAAGCAATATAATACCTTCATATACTAGATAATGAATATAGACTATATAGAGAATTCTATTGTATTAAACTATCAAACACTAATATAGATTAAAATTTCTATGACATTCCCTCCTGTTATTCATTATCCAGTCTCTTTTCTTTAGTTCTTGCTTCCTTTTGGCTTTACAAGCGCCGTCATTGTCAGAGAGGTGGACACAGTCTTAGATTAAGGATAGGGAACTCATCTGCCTCTTGGCATTAGGCTGAATGCCCATCTTGTTCAACACCAAATAAGTGTCCTTTTAGGTAGATGTCATCATTAAAGTCTTTAGTAGGGTCTACTTCTTGATACATTGTCCTGGTTATGGCTGTATTAATTAGTCTTTGAGCTAATCCTCTGACACAAAATATGCAACAGCAACCATAGATGATCAAAATAGCAATCATTAAACCTGTAAATATTAGGAGTAAAGTAGTTAAACTATTTTATTTACCAAAACAGCATTGTAACTATGCAGAAGAAAAAAAATCATTTATTCCTGCATTCTTGAACATTTAAAGGATAAGGCACAGTACTATCATTCAATCCCCAGACTGCGGGGAGAGTCTCAGGTCCACAGTACCTGTATATTGAAGGGAAGAGAAACCTCAAAATTAGCAGTTAGACAAGCATTTTTTGAGTGTCAAATCATAAGAAGCAGCCTGGGGAATTGTGTATCAGTTTCATGACTATCAATGACATAGTAAAATACTACAACACAAAGAACAAATCTCAAAATTTTACATATAACCTGAAGAGTACAAGTTAGCCCCTTTGAGCATCTTATCATTTTATAGTCTCCCTGGACAGGTCCGCAAAGATCTTAATAATTTTTGTAGGCTATTAGGAGGGTTTTATTTAAACGTAGAAATTCCAAAAGTTGTTCTTTAACATGAAAGAAGTGTAATTTCATGATAACTTCTCTAGGGATCTCAGGCTTAAGAAATTTTGGTTTGGGTATGCGGTGGATTCTGACTATTGTCATATCAAGTTCCGACAGAGAGGGAATGGTGCTCTTCAAAAGATCCTTAATGTAGGGACCCAAATGGTCATTTTTAATGGTTTCTGGGATCCCTCTGAATTTTAAATTTAGTCTTCTGTCCCTATCCTCTAGGTCTGTAAGTTTATCTTTAACCGCTTTAAATTGCTCTTTAAGAAGGTGGTGTTCTTTTTCCAATGTGTCATTTCTATTTGCCAAATCAAACAATTCTGCTTCATTTTTGTCAATTCTACAAGAAACTGAATCTATGGAATTTTGCAATTTTTCAAATCGGTTATCAAGGTCTAAGCGCATTGACCGGTTAAATGCGGTAAAAATGCCTTTAAAAAAGGTCTGGTCAATAGGCTGTTTCCAGTCAAAATTGTTTAGAGGGTCAGTAAGTATTGGTAGAGGAGGGCTCTCCAATCTCATGCGTTGTTTAGCAGGAGTGATATTAGGTGAGGTATCAGCATCTGTATCCGAACTTTCCAGTACAGTCGGTCTCTGTACAGAATGGGTCTTTGATGCTAGTTCTTTCCTTTTTTGTTTAAAAGGTTGGGAGTCAAGAGGAGTTGGGTCTTCCATTTTTGAGTCCCGGTTTTGGGACCATAATTCGTTATCACTAGATCTAGCAGGGGATCTTGAGCGTCCCCTTTGAGTCAAACTTGTTTTTGTAGTGTCCTTATGAGTTGGCTTAATCTTGTCTGGTTTTATTTTGGATGAAGCCATAATTATGTGATTAAAGTTGTGTCATAGGGGTTACCCTTGTAGTGTAATTAAAGTTCTGTAGTGCAGTATCTGTCCTATCGGAGCCGCGTTAAATTATTTATATTAAAATAAATGGTATCAGTATCAAGCAAGTTTGTTTAACTGGATTAAAAGTCTTGTGGGGTGATACAGGGTAGAAATGTATTTAAATACTAAAGTGATTTCCAAGTAATTGATAATCCAAATACTATGGCGACAGTGCTATGATATAACAATATAGTGCCACTAAAGTTTTATAGTGACAGTACCTGTCTTTTCAAAATAGCTTTAAATTATTAAACTGAGATGAAGAGTAGAAAATGTCTTATATCAAACAAATGTTTACCTATATTGAGCACTATAAGGCTATATATATAATCTTAATGAATGCTAATTAAGCAATATTCTATTAATCAGAAAGGTAATATACACCAGGCTAGTTTAGACTAAATAAAGCATTAAGAAATATTTAACCTGATATCAGTTAAAATCAGGATTAGTGCCATATAGTAAAAAGAAGGTGGAAAGAAATTGAGATTAAGAGGGAGTTGAGTAATAAAGGAATTAGTAAGCAAAATATGCATATATCAATATAAAAAAGACCAGATAACAAAGGTGAATTCACACCGTCTCAGTGCAAACAACCACCCAAATACTAAAATATATAGACCTAAGCAATGCTAGCAACAAAGTGATAGCCTCTATGGATTATCATACAAGATACTATAAGTACAGATCACTGTCTTTGTTATAACTACCGTATATACTCGTGTATAAGCCGACCCGTGTATAATCGACCCCCCTACTTTTGCCCCCAAAACCTGGGAAAACGTATTGACTCATGTATAAGCCGAGGCTGGACCCCAGCACAGGTATACAGCCCCCTGCAGTGTGGTATACAGCAGTTCCCCAGCATAGTATACAGCCCCAGCAGTGATGGTATACAGCATGTCACCAGCACAGTATACAGCCCCAGCAGTGATGTTATACAGGTCCCCAGCATTGGATACAGCCCAGCAGTGATGGTATACAGGTCCCCAGCATAGTATACAGCCCAGCAGTGATGGTATACAGGTCCCCAGGTATAGTATACAGCCCAGCAGTGATGGTATACAGGTCCCCAGCATAGTATAACAGCCCCAGCAGTGATGGTATACAGGTCCACTTCACAGTATACAGCCCCCCCCTCACAGGATGGCCCCGCATGCAGCTCTGCGCACATACATTACCTGGCTATCAGCTGTCACCCTCCGGTGGCGGATCGCTGCTCCTGGCTCCGGGCTGCATCTTCATCTGTGTCTTCCTGCTTGTGGCCATTAAACAAAAATTTGAGCTGCACCACTAACAAAATCAAATGCCCCAATAAGGGTTGGGAGTGCTGCTATTGTCAACAGAAAAGCCGAAATCGTAGAGAAGGAATTGACAAATCAATTAGCAGCACACCACCGCAAGATATATATCAATATACAAACTTTTATTTAAGGACCAAACAACATGCTTTAAAAATCATTAAAAACATTGATCAAACCACAATCCAATAGAAAATGGGTCCCCTGCATATATTTGACAAATTCTCAAATCAAGTTACCCTCAATGCATATTTAAATACATAGTGTCCATGGTATATAACTCAATACAAATACAAAAGAAACAGATTACAATCAATGACCAAGCCAAAAATGCTGTAAAGTGTATTGTAAAGAGAACGTATATCACCTATAGAAACAGATAGGGTCTTGTAAGTACTTCCCCTAGCAATAGGCAGATCAAATAGGCACCATGCTTTAAAGGTTAAATATCTCCCCAAGTGGGGTAGGAAAGTCACAGGGAAAGAGATCTCTCACCCAGACCTATTTTGTCCATGGTAGGTCGGTACCCTGGATCTTGCCAATAGTATAAACATCAAATCGTTGCCTGAAGGTCCCATGCCGGGGGTAGAGTGCAAATAAACAGCAGGGGATCTGTGTCCCACGCGTATCGCCGCTAGGAAGCGGCTTCGTAAGGGAGGCGTGCTTGTGGCCGGGGCTCATCGCGATGACGTCATCGGAACCCCGGCCGGTCACGTGACAAGCAGGAAGACACAGATGAAGATGCAGCCCGGAGCCAGGAGCAGCGATCCGCCACCGGAGGGTGACAGCTGATAGCCAGGTAATGTATGTGCGCAGCGCTGCATGCGGGGGCCATCCTATGAGGGGGGGGCGCCAAACTGTGAGAGGGGCCTTTATAATTGTACTGTATATGCACTGCTCCCCCCCGCTGATGGGCGGGGGATGCAGTGCATATCATGAATATAATATGAGCGGCACCACGTGACCTCTCTGCTCTATTGTCATCCTCCCCAGCCTCCTCCAGCCCCTTCCAGCCCCCGATCTCGGCCCCCACCAGCCAGCACAGGCACTGACTCGCGTATAAGCCGAGGGGGGGGACTTTTCAGCCCAGTGATAGCAAGGTGCCTAATCCTGGTGCCGATGTGCGGGGTCAGAAGATGATCCAGGAGGGTCCCCGAAGGTCCGCAGAAATTCTCAGTCTGTAAGCCATAACAGAAATATCCAATTCTCACCGCCGCCAGTGTCAGAGCGGCTGTAAAGTGCAGCTGAAGGATGAAAACAGCTGACAGGAGCCGCTGCAGCTAAGCCGCTGATCAGCTGTTCCCAGAAAACTGCTCAGAAGGGGGGGTCAATACATACAAGTGTTCTTGAGGTCCTCTGGTCTTCCCAGTGTCCAGTGCCTGCGTCACTACACAGATCTCTCCACCGCTGATGAAATGCAGATAGCCAGAACTGCTGGTGAGAGGGCGCAAGCGATATCAGCTGTTTCAGCTAAGCAGCGGTCAGCAGGTTCAAGGCAACCGCTCAGAGGAGGGAGAAAATGAAAGCAAATGTTCCTATGGTCCTCTGGTCTTCACAGTGTCCAGTCCCAGCAATACCACATAGAACTCTCCACCGCTGATGTAATTGCAGGCAGTCAGAATGATGATGATGAGAGATCGCAACTGATATCAGCTATCTCCGCTATATTCCGGTGTCCAGACTCCAGGTAGCTGCTCAGGAGGAGGGAGACACTTAGACAAATATTTTTGGGACCCTCAAATTGAGGGGAAACCCTCCAGATGGTGAATTCAGCTGAAGAAAACAGTGAAGGAACTCCACTTCTTCAGAGAACATCCAGGGAGTTGTAAAATAGCTGAAGTCCAGAGAAATAATCCAGGTTGAACAAAAGGATCCAAGGTGGTCCAGATAGATCAGGATGGTATCCAAGTAGGATCTTGAAACTTTGGTGGGACTTTCAGCCCAAAAACAGGCTGAATCCCGTTGGTGAAGGTTGAAGTTACAGGAGCCTCAGCTAAACACGTCTGTTCAGCATGAGCTCCAGGCCACGCCCTATATATATCTTTATGTTTGAAGCCTGAAATGTGGCAAAAGGTTCAAGGGGGCCGAATACTTTCACAAAGCACTGTATATACAAGCGATAGCAAACACAAAGCTGTTCACATCTTCATCTGTGCTGTCAAAATGCTCTTCAGTTACTCAGAAAAAATAATTTGAACTCTCCATCTCCAAATTATCTTCTAGTTATCTGCCTATATCGCAATTCTGAAGTAGTAAATGTGCCCTGACCTGGTCAGTCTAGTCTTGCTACTATTTTTCCAGAACTGGGTTACACTTTGCCTTCTCTACTGCCTCACTTTGACAGTGCTGTCTTAGGGTTACTCACTAAGTCTTTCTAATTAAATCCTCCCCATTATTAACCCCTGAGCTTCATCCCAGCTGACAATTCACAGCTCACATCACCCCAAAAAACATTACCGTAATTGCCACCGTGCCAGGGAAATAGGAAAGAGCCAGGCAAAACACCAGAGTTGGTGCATTTAATGCAATGCACCATTTCTGAGTTGTGTTCACATTGGTATATTTAGGCTTGGAAGTGCAACATAACCGTGGACCTTCCTAGCCCTCAGATGTCAGCTTTACCTTGACTGGTTATCAAAAATAGAGTAGACCCCACTCTATTTCTATTCACATTTATTTGCAGGGCCATTACACCCACTTTACTTCATTTTGCAGAACCCAAGTCCTTACTACTACCATTTTACATTCCAAAGTTTGGGTTCACACTGTTTTATATGTGATCTGGGATGAAGACTGAGTCAAGTCCAGGTACAAAAGCCAAATTCTATCTAAAGTCTAGTCAAACCAAGCCAAACTGATCATCCACAGGTCCACTCATCTTTTGTTATAGTAAGTAAATGAATGAATAGAAAACTATAACTCAGTGTACAGTGAATTGTATTTCTACTGCATTTAACTCTGAGAACACAAAGTGATGATTTAAACTTAAAGGGAACCTCTCAAGTAAAAACAATATCAATCTGCAAATATGCAGCTGTTCTGGAGGTTAATAGTTTTGTGAAGCTGCAGGGCCTCATCACTGAGAGCTCCACTGCTGGGAATAAATTAACTATATTCCTTCCGGCAGACTTGGACTTTGAGTCTTAGGGGTGGCAACAGGGTGGCTTCAGTCAGAGCGCTATGCACAGTGAGTTATGGCTGTAACTGTACCCCAGTAGTGACTAACAGCTGATTCAGCATTATATCCAGCTGTCAGTGCCAGAGGTGCAGTTACAGCCACTGCTAACTATGCACTGAACGATGACTGAAATAGCACCAAAGCCATGCGATGACTGAAAGCACAAGGTAGCCAGGCGTAATAAAGTTAATTTGCCAGACATCTCCACAATGCTATTTACCTGCAGATTAACCTTGTATCTGCAGGTTAATCATGTTTTTTTTACTTGACAGGCTTCCTTTAATAAAGGTAGTATTACAAGCAAACCTTCAGCCAGGGGTGTAACTAGAAATGGCAGGGCCCCATAGCAAACTTTTGAATGGGGCCCCCTCCAAGACACGCCCCCCAATGACACGCCCCCTTCAAGACACACCCCTTACTGAATCGTGTTAACAGTCTGACGCCACCCAGTTTACCGTATATACTCGTGTATAAGCCGACCCCCCTACTTTTGCCCCCAAAACCTGGGAAAACTATTGACTCGTGTATAAGCCGAGGGTGGACCCCAGCATAGGTATACAGCCCCCAGCAGTGTGGTATACAGGCCTCCCCAGTGGTAGTATACAGCAGCCTCCCCAGTGGTATATACAGGCCCCAGCAGTATATACAGCAGCCCAGTGGTATACAGCAGCCTCCCCAATGGTATATACAGGCCCCAGCAGTATATACAGCAGCCCCAGTGGTATACAGCAGCCTCCCCAGTGGTATATACAGTTCCCAGCAGTATATACAGCAGCCCCAGTGGTATACAGCAGCCTCCCCAGTGGTATATACAGCAGCCCAGTGGTATACAGCAGCCTCCCCAGTGGTATATACAGCAGCCCCAGTGGTATACAGCAGCCTCCCCAGTGGTATATACAGCAGCCCCAGTGGTATACAGCAGCCTCCCCAGTGGTATATACAGCAGCCCCAGTGGTATACAGCAGCTTCCCCAGTGGTATATACAGCAGCCCCAGTGGTATACAGCAGCCTCCCCAGTGGTATATACAGGCCCCAGCAGTATATACAGCAGCCCCAGTGGTATACAGCAGCCTCCCCAGTGGGTATATACAGGGCCCCAGTGGGTATATACAGGGCCCCAGTGGGTATATACAGGCCCCCAGTGGGTATATACAGGCCCCCAGTGGGTATATACAGGCCCCAGTGGGTATATACAGGGCCCCAGTGGGTATATACAGTCAGGGCCCCAGTGGGTATATACAGTCAGGGCCCCAGTGGGTATATACAGGGCCCCAGTGGGTATATACAGGCCCCCAGTGGGTATATACAGGCCCCAGTGGGTATATACAGGCCCCAGTGGGTATGTACAGTCAGGGCCCCAGTGGGTATATACAGGGCCCCAGTGGGTATATACAGGCCCCCAGTGGGTATATACAGGCCCCAGTGGGAATATATACAGTCAGGGCCCCAGTGAGTATATACAGGCCCCCAGTGGGTATATACAGGCCCCCAGTGGGTATATACAGGCCCCCAGTGGGTACATACAGGGCCCCAGTGTGTATATACAGGCCCCCAGTGGGTATATACAGGCCCCCCACTCCTCCCTTTCTGCTGCACACGTCACCTGTAAAGGAATACATCATACTTACTTATCCCTGCTGGCTGCCGCTGTCACCGCTCTGCACCGCGCTCCTGCTTCATCCGGCTTCTTCCTGGTTGTGACCGGCAGGCAATGACGTCATCTAGTCAAGTATAGTTCCCTTTTAAATTGAACATACATTCTAAATATCTCTCAGTTAAACATTTATTTGGCCATAATTTCTCTTGACACCATTTAGTTTTTTTTATTACAAACAGGGAAGTAAGACTCTGCCGGGTCTCCTGGCCGGAGCTCATCATTTGGGGTATGTGGGTTTGAATATGTCAAAATAGGCAGGTTCTGCAACATTGTGGCCACCTATTATCACATCACTTATAGAATGCCATGTGCAATATGCTGTGTGATTTCAAATGTAATACAGACAGTCCACTAGCAGTAATGGTCCAAACCAAAAAATAGGTTCTTGTATAAATAATTGAACATATTTAGATGAATCATAAATGGTAGCATTTCATAGTGCGGTTAGTGAAAGTCCTCTGTAAGTGCACTTTATAGCGGTAATGAATGAATTGCAGCAGTGTAGTTACCTTTCTCTTGACAAAATAGCAGCTGAAATCACTGAACTAACCTCAGAACTATGGTATGGAATGTAATGGCCATTTCTGCACTGCTTAAGACATGAAGACTTGTCTCTTTGTACTTTACTGAAAGGATGAGATCCACCCTCATTGCCAGCTATGAGGATCAAAAATCCTCCATGCATTGATCAATGATTAAGAGCAAATGAACAACTGAAAGTCCTACATGATAGAATAGACATGTATCCCTTTTCTGCAGCCAGGGTGATACCAGTCAGAAGAAGAGTGGGACAAGTGCTTTATACTTATAGCAAAGATTATACACTGCATCTCCCAATCAGGGGTGTAACTGCAATAGGTGCAGGGGTTGCCAATAAAAAGACCATTGCTATTCAACACTTGCATTGATTGGGGGCACCGTTGGATCTTTGGCATTTGGGCCCATGAGCTTCAACTTACGCCATTGCTCCTTACACTAAGGATAAATTCCCAATGCTAAATGTGCCAAGATTGCTTTGCTTTGTCTGACAATGATGTATGGCCTAATATCCAATATAGCACTCCTAACATTTTTGGCTAGACAATGTACAAAATACACCAAATTTATCAAACAACATGAATAAATTTGGTGCATTTTAAAACTGTCTAGTATAGGTTTAGTTTACCTGAAACTTAGACAGTTTTAATAAATGTGTCCAAATATTCAGTTGGCTATACCAAGACATTTATAAAAAGGGTTGCTTTTTGTATTTAATGCATAAATTGAACTCTCCTATAAATGTCATCCTATTGGGATGTCTGCTCTGCCTACTTAGCAATAATTCAGAATCTTCAGACGGTAAATGTTAACCCAGCTGGGTCCTGGGTTAATGGGGTTTTGAGTGCGAGTATATTCTTGGGGTTTTTACCATACATGTGTGTTGGGGCTATGGGGCATGTGTTTTAGATTTTCAGTAGGGGTGCACCACAGGTGTTTCTCCTGAATCTGTACCAAGAGTTTACTTTCAGTGAATCAATGTTCAGGGACCAATATCCGTCGTATCACTGTATGTATGTGTGGAGCCCATTGGGACTGGGTACTCGGTACTGGACCGGGTATCACGGGGGTTATCACGGCGGTCCTTGGTCCGAACCGTGTCCCGAGCCCACAAGTAAAAGGGGTTATTTACAGGAGTTTGTCGTGACGCCACCCACGGGTTGTGGTCAGTGAGGGGACCACCGCTGCTGCGTACTTCTGCCAGGAGGATGGATGGATGGTGCTGCAGCAAGATGGATGAGCCCGCCGTGGGTCGGGGCTGCTCCTGACAGGATATAAGATGTAAATACAGTTCAATGTGCAGAGAATCACGCATGGGAGACTTAAGCAGGGTTCACTGGATTTTACTTCACAAGTTCTTAGTATAGTTCGCAGTACAGTCCACACAGTTAACTCTGTACATTCTCTGAACCCTCTGCAGCCAGGTTTCCTTTCTGAGACCTCTCAGGCTTTCCTCTCCTCTGTTTTTCCCGTGGGCTGTATGATGGCAACTCGGTCCCTTCTTTGGCTTCTCCCGGTGTATGGGTAGCAAGCCTGGGTCCTATATGCTGCTGTTCCACCAGCCCTTGTGTTGGTTGACCAGACCTGGAATCTGTGTCTCCCCGTTGGTGTGTCCATGTACCGGCGTGTAGCTACGGTCACCCAGAGCCGACTCTCTGGTCCCAGCCTAGCCTTGGGCGTCCCTATCTTGCAAAGGATCACCGGGCTCTCTCCTACCCGTGTAACTACCTGGGTGCGCCAGGGGAGTCTGTCCTGACAGTAGTTTGGCAGCGCTGCCGTCTTCCCCGAACTCAGCTGCACTGGTCCGGTCTCTCCCCTTCCCCTTGAGCTTCAGGCTATGGAGCGGGCTTTCTCTCCAGGGAACGGTGTCTCGCAGGGAACCCAAACCCTCAGGGAAGTTACTTTCTACTCGGTCTTTACTTCTCAGCCTACTCCGGCCTACTTGGTCTTTTCTGGTGGGCACTCTCTGGCCTACTACCTAA
>JARQOC010000005.1:495847668-495909266 GCA_033576535.1 Allobates femoralis
GATTTACATTATTTCCAGGGTTTTACTAACTAATACAGGAGGTTTACTAAAGGGTTCTCCAATGTAGTAAAGCCTCTCAATGAGGTGCATATGTATTTAACTGGGATCCTACTGCAATCAAGGCATTTAGTAACCTCAAGAAGGCTTTTTCCTCTGCTCCCATTCTGGTCCATCAGATGTAAACAGGCCTTTTATGAAAGAGGTAGATTACTCCAAGGTAAGGATGGGTGTGATGCTCTCTGAGGGATCCCTAACCTAACTAATCTGAGGCCATGCGCCATTTTCTTTAATAAATTTTCTCCTCCAGGAATGAACTATGATGTCGAAAACGGAAAACTTCTCGCTATTAAGTTAGCTCTGGAGGAGTGGAAGCATCTCCTTGAGGGCGGTAAACATCTATTTACTGTGCTTACAAACCATAATAAACTGATTTATTTAGAAAAAGGCAAAACATTAAATTTTAGGCAGGCATGATGGGCCTTATTATTACCAGTTTTATTTTTTCTATTTCTTACCTCCCTTGGGCCAAAAATGTATGGGCAGATGCTCTCTCTGAATCTTTGTCCCATCCAGTATAAGGTTATTGAGCCAGATTCCATCCTTTCCAAGGTAGTTGTGGTTTAATGCATCAATATAGACTGGGAGGTGGTAATGGTGTAGCGACCGGTGGTAAGGCCGCGGGTGTGTGTGTATATCTGGCTTCAACTCAGATTTAACCGGTAGTAACATCTCTTTACTGTAAAACATATCTATAACACAGTCAACTGATCAAGCTGTACACATGTATATGGTGGAGTCCCTGGATCTTCACTTTATCCGGGTGCGCAGCATGAAGAAGAAAAAGAAAACAAACAAAATGGAGATATCTTTCCCTAACTTTCCCTCAAATCACGTACCAGTCTATCACAGAAGAAGATGTCGCTCCCACGTGGCAGGCCTGGGATCTCACGATGACGGGTCCCGGTGCAACTGCAACTCTGCCACCATCTGCTTCAGTTCTTCCGTGTCACTGTTCGGGGTTCTGATACCAGTTATGGACCTGCAAGCCGCGGTATAAGTCTGGGCCTCCATGACAGGTCCTCTCGAACATTCTATCGCTTCTTGCTTAACCTCAGCGAACGTAAGGGCCGGATTTATCCGGAGTAGATCTTGCAGTGAGCGGTTAAGGTACAGGTCTCTTAATCCAGTCACGAATTGATCTCTCAACACCAGGTCACGGGCGACCGTACTAGCTATCTGTTCTTCTTTCCTGCAGGCTTGTTCAAGCAGTACTTGGAGGGCGTTGGCATATTGAGGTATGTCCTCCGATTCGAGTTGAGTACGCCGGAAGAACATATACCGTAATGTTCCCGCATATGTGGTCGGCCCATAGGTGTTCTCCCGCACCAAGTCATCCAACGTACGCCAGCCCCTAACCGTCTCCAGCCTGACTGTCGTCCACGCCTCCCCCTCTAATGTTAGCATGGCCATTTCTGCTAAGGTCTTAGGATCAATGTTATACATCTCCCCCACTATCTTAAGTTGTTCGGTCCATTCAGTTACAGGATAGTTCCGTCCGTTAAACTTCCTCACCTGATTGACAATAGATGCCGGGGGAGCTGTCCGGTTATAAGTTACTACCGGGAGGAGATTCTGTTGATCACACATCCTGCCGACTACGCCAGATGTAGCGACCGGTGGTAAGGCCGCGGGTGTGTGTGTATGTCTGGCTTCAACAGAATCTCCATACTCAGATTTAACCGGTAGTAACATCTCTTTACTGTAAAACATATCTATAACACAGTCAACTGATCTAGCTGTACACATGTATATGGTGGAGTCCCTGGATCTTCACTTTATCCGGGTGCGCAGCAAGAAGAAGAAAAAGAAAACAAACAAAATGGAGATATCTTTCCCTAACTTTCCCTCAAATCACGTACCAGTCTATCACAGAAGAAGATGTCTCTCCCACGTGGCAGGCCTGGGATCTCACGATGACGGGTCCCGGTGCAGCGCTGAAGGGGGAAACTCCTCAGTCCTCTTCTTTGGTCTTCTTCTGCAGGTAACAGATTTTTGTTAGTCTCTCTCTCTGTCCCGGGGCACACCGATTAGCAGAAGGGAGATCACAGTAGCACAGATGGCTCCCTTATGTCGGTCACAGCCCCTGCACATATAATCCGGTGGCAATGTCCTTAATTTCCGGAGGCAATGTCCTGAATTTGAGTTGGACCCTAGGTAAGACAAGGTCCTGCAGACCGGGGGTTGCAACAGCGATCCTCACGGGGTATTTCTTCCCAAGAATCCGGCTGCAAAAGAGCCCTATGTCGGGAGACACCACACACAGGACTGTCCTGGCTGAGCTCTGGTTCTGTAATAAATCTCCCGCCCTGTCTCTTCCTCAGCACAAGGCTGTTGTGGGAGGGGACCAGCAATCAATGTTTTTTTTTCTCTGCAGTCATTTCAGCAATTGTCCACAAGGGGGCATTATCGGACTGCGTAATGTTCACTTCAGTGTCCATTTCAATAATAATACAGTCAGGGCTACCCACTCCATTACAATGGCATAGGAAATGGCTCCACCTAGTAACCTCATTATTGGCTCCTGTGCACTTGTGGTTGACATGACTCTGTCACTGCGGGTCACCCTGGCATCAAGGGTACATGTCTTCGTTGAGACAGACAGTAAGGATGTAGAGGCCTATGTTAAGGCATGTAAAATTTGCGCAAGAACTAAAGTCCCTTGCACCACCCTGGCTAGAAAGCTCTTACCTCTGCCTATCCATGTATGCCCATGGTCTCACAAATTAATTGATTTTATAACTGGTCTCTCTAAGTCCAAGGGTATGACCATTGTTTGGTTAATTGTTAACAATGCCATTTGGTTCCCCTCGGTAAGATGCCCAATGCTCAGGAGATTGTAGGTTTGTTTCGTAGTCAGGTGGTATACCTGTATGGTGTTCTTATAAATATTGTCTCTGATCGAGGCTCACAGTTTATTTTTAGGTTTTGGAGGGTTTTCTGTAAGTGCCTCGGGACAAAGCTGTCATTTTCTGAGTTAAATCTGTATTAGTGTGCTGACTATTTAAACCCTGCTCCTAACCCTGTTCAGTGCTGTTTATTCCTTACGCAGTGGTGTTGTGAGGGTTTCCTGGTAAGATTCTGGTTGCTTTTCCCTGGTTTTCCCTTTGTTATTATCTTTGGCACTGCGCTGCTAGTTTTTGTTTTACTCCTATTACTTGACTCTGACATCGTCTGGATCATCAGATGCCAGCTACACAGCAGTGTGGGAAGGTCTCTGTCATAGCTCTGTAAAAGCTCCCCTCCCTTTCGGGATCAGGTGAAGAATATCTCAACCCTTAAGGACTTGCCTAGCAGTGATGGACAAGTGTGTCTGTGACTGTGCTATTGCTGGTCCATTGTGAGCTTTAACTCACTTCTGTTAACGGAGTCATACTCTGTGGCAAAGAAGCACTGGCGGAGCTTGCTGATTGTTCCCATTGTGGGAATCCTTTGGAACTGCCTCCATCACCAGGGATTCAAGAAAAAGAGAACTATAATGCTGTCTAAACCACACAGTCCCTCATATGACATTTAATCATGATTATGTTATATTATGTATGAACTGAGTTTATAATCAATAGCATAGTATACAGTATATCTAGTTACAACTCCCCTCAGTATAACTATATTAATTTTCTTTAGGGATTAAAGTACGAGGGAAAGCCAAGGCCGACCAACAGGGTCTGTCTGCATGGTGATGCCCCATGATATACATAGGGGAAGCCTAGTGTATTATGAAGTAGGACAGCGCTGCGAACCTGGTATACGCAGGGAAAGGTGAGGAATAGAAATGATAACAAGAGGGGAGCTGTTAAAGAAGGTAGTGTACTACTCACTGTCAGCCATCTTGTTCTCTCTTTCTTTCTGTGAACCATTCCTAGTTCATCATATCTATTCACTCAGAACTTTGAATAGACGGAAGCCCTAGAGCTGAATCTTATGTGAACATAGTTGAAGGTTAGAAGAATTATAACAAAGTCTTCATCCTTGTCTTTATCATATAAATGGTCCTAATGTCAGTAGGACCACAGATAGGTGGACGCTTGGCAGACATTCCTACTGTTAAGGTACCGTCACACCTGGACACCTCGCCGGAGATATCACCGTGCGCGCGCATGTTTTTGGCAGTCTGCCAATGTCGCTGTCACCTGTTCACACGCGGCAACAACTCAGCTGACGCTTAGGCGATGAGCCTGGGCAGAAGTCGCCTGTGCCTCGCCCAAGCCCCAAGGGGATCAAGTCGGTGGTGGACTCTGCCGCATCACACAGAGCAACCACATTAGCAATGTGGGCGTTGTCTTGTCCTGCGTCTCAGATGTAGGTGTTAGACATTGTGTTTTGTGACGCCCGAAGAAGTGTGATTGGTTGCAACAAACACCTATTGCTGTGTCCTTGTGCGCAGCGTCACATCGTTATATCTAAGCATGCATGTGCGTATTGGCTCGGTGCTCACTCAACTCTCGTGTGATGTGTTGCAGATTATTGTATAGGAATTGGCGTCGCCAACAATCCAAAACAGGGCGCTCGCGTGTCGAGTAACTGTATTGTGAAGCCGTGTGGTGCTTATGTGTATGTGTGTTGTGCTACTACGTTGGATAATCAAAATACTCTTGCTTTGTTGCTTAGGATAATATTGGAGCCTTGACCAAGTATGTGTGTGCACAGATATTTGTGTGTTTGCAGTTATGTGGGACATATGTATTGTTCAGCAAACATTTCCTTGTCCATGTGTGTGTACACAATATGTATCCAGAAATACATGTATATGGAGGACAACACACACAGCGCCACTATACAGTGTCACCACAAAGGCCTGTCCCTGGGTGCCGTACATATGTCCCCAATGCTGTATGTACCCCTATAAATCAAACATTATGTCAACATATGTTTTTGGAACACCATACTGGTACATGCAACTCTTTCCTGGGACAATTAAACACACTAGGGACATATATCTGTGGCGGTGGCAGTAAGCCATATGGCAATGTTTTTGTTTTATTGTTTATAAGTCATTTTTATTGTCCCGTTTGGGGTTTGTAATGTTACTTTCTTATGTTTTATGTTTTTTCTGAAAACACAGGTAGTTGGAGAATGCCATACCATGTGTGCCATGTGTCTGTTTTAATGGTCCAAACTTTTTAGTCTGCCAAATGTTTCAGACAATAAAAAAGAACTGACACAAATATGTACTTGTGCTATATTAACAACCTTTATCTATATTTTTATGGGCTCAAACCCCATTACAGGGGCCCCAAATAGAAAACATAGCCAAACATTTACAACAGCACTTATCAAGGGTCCATGGTTTAAACGTACTTTACAAATACCTTGCCTAACAGGGTCCATTACTTTACAAATTAACTCTAAAAACACATAAACTAGGGACCAACGAAACCCACTCCTCAAAGGCGAGGAAGAGGCTGCCCTTCTTGAGGGGCCGAGCTCGGATGGCCATGTATGAATTGCCCAATCAGATGGCCTAATTGGTTCAGCTTCAATACAGCTTCTTCATGGGTCACCACAAGGTCCTGCATGGATGGGCCACCTACAGAGTATACATAACATCAACATCAACAACATGATTGGAATACATAGCAGGTGTGTTTTCTTATAAGTGTTTGAACTTACCAGGGAGCTGTGGACCCACATTTTGGGGGGTGGGGATGGTGAGGGGCTTATGACCCAGTCCACCGCATTGAGTGTGTCATCTGTAATGAGATCAGTATATGTGTATTTGTTAGGCCATAAACAAGTTCCCTACATATTTTGTAACGAAAAACAAACATTAAGTTCACACACAGTGCAGAGTACATCTGAGTAATATTGACATGACCCCCACCTTCTTGACCGTTTGTGGGCTCGTCAGGGGACCACTGTGTAGAATTCCCACCACTGGACATGTCTCCTTCCAAGGGTGGGGTTGTTGCTGCCCTTGGTGTCCATTCAGATGCGGATGGTATTTGACTCTGGGGTGATGTCGGCCCTTGTGGAGGTGCTGGAGTGGGTGGTGTTTGGCCATTATTATCTGACGATGGCCTTGGTTGCAGGGGTTGTGTGGGTGAGGCAGATGGTGTCCCTGCTGGCGGTTCAGCTGGCGATCCTGCTTGGCTGGGTGGTGCTACAACATCTGGGGATGGGGGATGCTCCCGCCTTCTCTCCCTACCTGCTGAGACAACAACATACTTTGTCACTATAACATCATGGGCACATATGTTGGGACTTATGAAGCAGTGCTGTTTTAAGATCATTTGGTCAGGTTTAGTGCAATTGAAAGAAGGCCAGGATAGGGCAACATAATGTGATATGTGGGTAGGCTAAACATATTAAAACATCTGGGTATGTAAAGTAGCCATATATAGTTACCATGGAACTAAAATGGCTTATCCTGCTGCACATGCAAGGTTGTAGGAGTGACATAAATATAAACAATTATATAAGTGTGTGTGAGCTGTGGTACATACAGTTGTTGCTATCATTGTGTCATTTTGAACACGTTCACAAATCACTATTAATCTACAAAATGATACCTAACTAGCCTGACATGAACAAATCAGCCTACACAATGGCTGACATGTGACAGGCCTTATTGGCCAATGTTGCACAATGTTGTCAGATTGTGTGAAGGCAACATATTGTGTATGTGAACATGAGCATGTTTGCTGTCTGCAGAATCCAAAAGGCAAACCAAAAAACACAGGTTGATAGTGTGTGACATGAGTGGTGTGACATAATGGCCTACATGCTGACGCTGCTTTATGCATATTTACACACATACTGTAGGCCTGTGGTTATTGTGTGTGCGCATACAAGTGTATTGTGACAGATGACCCACAGAAGTGTAGGGTGTATGTGGATGTTGCAGGTAGATGACCCTACAGCTGCAGAGTGATGATGAAGCTCTCACATACATTGGCCCTATATATGTTGGGGTGTACAGTGGCATGTGCTGCCCTTCATATGTATTTGTTTACACAGAAGGGTATGTGTATGTTGTCATGCTAAATACTCACCACTTATCTGGGCAATCCTGTCACGCAGTTGGGTGATGCTTCCAGGTGTCCTATATTTCAGATCTGCAATTTATTTGCAGATCTGCCTTGGGGTGCGCAACACACCCAACCTCCTCTCCAGCTGCCTCTTCACCTTCAGCAGGACAGCCTGCTTGTGGAGGCGTGGATGGGTGTGGTGCTGGTGACATCAGTAATCCCTGGTGTCACATAAATCAACAAGGATAAGGAGCTCAGGCTCCCCCCATACAGCAGCTCGCCTGGGTGACGCCATTGTACTATTCTGCAGGGGAAGGGAAAGCAACAGGAAGGCGGCGCCAAAAGTCTGACAACGTTATGGCATAACGACACACGGGAGATATGACACATGTTGACGGGGGCCCAGAGGTGCAAAAGCGACAGGATACACTGTATGCTTTGGCGTCATGTACTTTAAACATGAAGCCTGGCACTACAGCGCTATGATGCAGACATGAGTTAACATCTAATGACAATTGTGTTGGTGTTAAGTCACATTTGGCAGTGGCCCATCTCTGCACATTTAGCCCACACAGGCGCAAACACACAGGCCACATCAATGCGCTGCTCTATAGTATGTATGCTCAAGGGTAATAGAACTTTCAAGGCCATGGAAAGGAAGACGAGATTATTGTTGGATGCACACATCATCAAATATGGCGCCTACGAACAAGACTACCAATCAGAACGCTGGAGCTGCCACCAATCCACGCAGACCGCCAGAGGTAGTAACTACACCCAGACACACCTACCGAAATTGTTTAGGCGATGTATACTGTCGCTCTTTACATCACTATTGACACGTTACACACGGCGATCAGTACACATTGCCCCTAGAATGGTCGCCTGGTTTCAGAGCACTGCACGATATGAGGTAAAAAAAGGTATGATATAATGAGCGCTAGGGACAGAATCAGGCACTGGGCTCTTATCGATTATTACCTTTCAAATTTATTGTGAACGGTAGAAGTTATGGGTCTCCTCGCCACAACATGTTTCGACACTGAAGGTGTCTTTCTCAAGTGGATGTCCCATAACTTCTACCGTTCACAATAAATTTGAAAGGTAATAATCGATAAGAGCCCAGTGCCTGATTCTGTCCCTAGCGCTCATTATATCATACCTTTTTTACCTCATATCGTGCTCAATTCCTCCCTTTGGGGAGTGTGGGTTGAGAGCAGCTCTGGGACGGGACTTGGTCAGCACAGAGGATCTGCCCTTCCTTGGATCTCTGGAAGAGACGTTATAGTTCCATAAGGAAAGGCTTCTCTACACGTAGCAACGGATTTAAGCCTGCTGTTAAATCTCACCTCAAATCATTAACCTAGTTGTGCAGGGGGCGCAACTAGAAAAGGTGAGTGAAATATTAATATAACCCCTTGCTTCGGCTAATTTGCATAGTGTGGCGCAACAATTTTCTTGTTTTTTTCCCATATAGATTAGATTAGTAACATCATTGGATGATTTTACACTGATTATGGAGCATATTTCACATATTTCATTTCTGTACCATATTGCCACATTTTACTTTTTGTTACGCATTAAGGACCTTGAAAATGATATGAAAACTGTACCCTTGAATAAATGATCTCTCTGAAAGACTCTGGATGATGTGTCTTTCTTGAGTATCGTCAGGACATGGTATACCAGTGTCAATCCTTTTAATTTCTATTAATCAGTCTACTCTGGTTAGAGTGAATTTCTCTGCTTTCACAATCTCTTGAGCATAACAAGTACCGGTCCTCATTAGTTGGGAACTACGAGTAGCTGTGAGTGGCCATAGCAATACATCTCAACCTGTGGGACCCTCACAGAGGATGACATGATCTCCCAGAATTGTTTGCTGGATTGGCATGAGGTGCAAGAGTATGAAGTGCCATGAAAAGGAGAAGTGACTATGTCTGCTTAATGCACGTGAAACTCATGTGAGGCATTGTACCTCATTACATAGTTTATATTAAAGTATATTTTATGAAAATAAGCTTATTGTTGAACCTTTGACTCCCTTGTTCATCTTCGTGTCATCTGGTTCTGGCCTGGCCATTATTATGGCATCATGCACTCTGCGGAGGCACACTGCCTAGATAATAACAAGAACATTTTCCTGTTATTAGACAGTGCCCCATTTTTATGCAGTATGGTGGGGCATAGATGAATGCCTCACCCATGGCTACCGCTCACAATCATGTTACAAGAGTCCAGTCAGGCTACTGATCTAAACAGCACTTGCCTGCTCTTATAATTTCTCCTTACACTTTGTCAGTTGTAGGACATTGTGAGCAGGGTTACCAAGCATACAACTAATCTCAGTGGATGCCTCCACGTATTTCACTAAAGGTATTCAAACTCTGGACCTATGGTATGGAAACCACACCCACAAAATTCCCTGTCATGTATAAGAGAGTTTAAAGTTTTTTCAGATACCTCATTATGTCCCTGTATGCTGTAGGCCAGAGGGGAATTTTTACCTTAACGCTAATGAAAAAGTAACATTGCAAAAAGAATAATCACATTTTTGGAATGCACTTTAAAAAAACAGTCTTAGCACACCAAGGGCTCAAGTAAGAGCACTCATTATTGGCACCCATAAAGTTTAAATGTGTAATATGTAATATCTCCTGAAAAAAAAAAAATCAAGTGAAACAATTTTTTTTGCATAGATCAATTGTGTTAAATAAAAGACAACATGTGATAAACAATTTAACACAAAAAACAATGGGAGGGAAAAATAGAAAAACTTGAGCTTGTTGTGGCATTTGTATTGGTACCCTTTACATTAAATTAGTATGAAAATACATTTTAACATCTCTGTGGTAAATCACAAATGAGAATCACGTGTGATAAATTGTCAATGCCCATGTGACATGAATTAGCCAATAACTGATGACTTCAGTGTTTTAAAAAGCCACATGTTAGGCCCTGTTCCTTTTTCACAATGGTGAAGACAAAAGAGCTGTCTGAAGATATCAGATCTGCTATTATTAGCAAACACAAGACTTCCAAAGGTATAAGGCCATATCCAAAGACCTTGATATCCCAGTTTCAACAGTGTGCAATGTTATTAGGACGTTTGCCAAGCATGCAACCATCAAGAACCTTCCTGAACATGGGGGAAAGAGCAAAATTGGCAGGAGATGTCATCGAAGGTTGGTGCAAATGGTGGAAGAAACACCACATCAAACATCTAAAGACCTGAAGGACAACCTGGAACAGTCTGGGGTCATGATTTTCACAAGTATATATGCCGCATATTAAAACAAGCAGAGTTTTATAGGAGAAAGCCAAGAAAGAAACCATTGCTAAAAAAGACATAAAAAGAAAAGACTGATCAGCCAAACCACCTTGACAAACCGCAATCCTTCTGGGAAAATGTTCTGTGGACAGACAGATAAAACAGAAATAGCCTTTTTGGCAATTCAAACATAACACCAAATACTAGGAAATTATGTATTAGTGAAAAAGAAAAAAATGTAACTGATAAGCTTTGTGCACAGCGGCGGCCCAGAGTAAATCAGGAAAAATGTTGATGCTGGCACCCGTATCCAGTGATTAGAACTTTATTTTAGCAAAACTCACAACATATATAAAAATAAAAGCATCCTAAGGCAAATACCTATTGTCAAATTGACACTAGCATTTGCCTTAGGATGCTTTTATTTTATAATATTTGTGAGTTTTGCTAAAATAAAGTTCTAATCACTGGATACGGGTGCCAGCATCAACATTTTTTCTGTATATTTTTGGTCCGGTACCCCATTTTTACAGACATTCTCATCTGGGGTTCGATCATGTAGAATAAAAGAATTTGTTTCTGGACTAACAACATGAGCATAGTTCACTATATATAAATTATCTTTCATTCTCGTTACATCCGATCATTGTTAATCAAGGTTTAATTTAGGTTTTTAGTATTAAAATGCTTGTTTTTTAACATTTGGTCCTGGGCATGCTGTGTACAAATACTATCATTGATGATTCCTTCTCTCATCTAGATTGGTAGAAATTCAAAGAACTTTGCCCAATGTGAAAATGGAGTCATCCATTTCCATCCTTCATGTGAGCAATGGCGGTGAACAGCTGATTGCTTTGGAAAATTCTCCAATATCACTGTCAATGAGGCAATCATGAAAAGGTGAGGGAAGAGAGGTCTAATTGAGGAGTGATAGACCTGTTGCTTAAACAGCTGCCATTCGTTTTTAGTTTACCATTGAGTGTTTGCTCCACCCTCTAGTACAGGTGTTTCAGGAGCAGTTTCCCGACACCGGCTAGCTGGTTTGGCCTTCCATCTCTGACTCACCAGTTAGACAGATGTTACTAAATATTGTCTTGTCTACCAGGCCATAGGGGCTGGAAAAGAGGTCATATTCAAGAAATGAACATATGTCTTATTCCTTTCAGTTTACTTAAACATTTAATTGATTGCACGAATTCTCTCTGTTCCTTTAATTTCAAGACTGCCCTCTTTTCTGCAGTCTTTGGCCTCTTATTTTTTGGTGTGCTAAACATTAAAGTTGGTTTCTTTATCAAAACATAATTCAGGGGACCTTCAACATGCTATTATCCCCTGCGTATGCGCTTATGGAAATCAAAAACGAATCCATCTGTGATTGGTTCTTGAACTTCTTGGCTATCTTTATATGCTATTTCAGGCCCAAATTGCCCGGTGACACAAATTGATAATTACCTATAATTTTGACCTTTAGGACATTCTTTTCATCGCATAAGGATGATTCCCCTCTTATGAAATTCCAATTTCAGTCTCTTCTCTGTAAATGCTTTTTTTTCTCTCAAGGAATCTGATATTCATTCCTTCAGGATTTGGGCAGTTACAGAAGCTGCCCATGTCAGTATGCCTAATTTTGAGATTCAGCACACTGGAGAATGGTATTCCTGTTATATTTCTAGGTACCGTATGTTAGACTTGATCTATTAGTTCGCCAACATTGTTAATCTCATCCTAGGTGGTGCCAAAATGTTATGGATCGTAGATTAGTTGTATTATTTGGGCATTGCAAAGAGTTGAGTGCCGGCCGGGGGGAAGAGGACTTGACTTTCTTGACAACGATGTTTTCTGAAAAGGTAATAGAGGTTTGACATTAGCCCCATATTTTACTAGAAGTCTTTAAAATTGGTTGTGCTGCTTCTTCTTCCTTTATTTTGATTCTCCATATGGGCAGGAATGATTCTCTAATCTATAGTGGGGTCTGATGTTGATATATTCCACGGCTTCTTTGCAGAGCTCACCTTAGTATTGTCACAGGTGATTTCTAGTATTGCATGGCAGGATGCCAGCGAGGTGTCAACTGTTGAATGTTCTACTTAACTCTCTCATGCAGTGGCAGACCTTGGATCCTGGGGGCCCTGGCTGGTGCAGATGATGGTGAGGAGCGGGAAGGGGGGTTAGCTATCGGACGGTCGGCGAGGACCGCCGGGGGGGTTTCTTGGGGTGGGTGCTGCCAGGCAATGCCAGTGAGTGGGGCTATGTGTGCAGCTTCTCCTACCTGCGTCGTGCGAGCCGCGCTGGGAGCCACGCTAGGAGCCGGGGCGGCAGAGGAAAGGAGGGGCGGGCTCAGCCAGGGGAAGCAGGAAGCTTCCCTCGGTTAACCCCCTCTCCTCTGCCACACTGGCACAGGGTCATGGGGGTCGGCTGGGGGCCCCCCTGCTGGCTTGAGGGGCCCCCTAGCCGCTCGGGGCCCTGGTCCAGCTGCTCCAGCTGCACCACGGTAGGTCCACCCCTGCTCTCATGTCACACTTCATTTACAGTATTTTAAAGCCGTTGTGGTAATTCGATATGGACTGACTGAAGGAAATAATAGTTGTCTCATGTTGTCCAATGGTGTCCATCTGACTGAAGTTGCTTTGGATGTTTTTCACACTGGTTTGCATGATGGATTTTAACAAGCTTTATATTAATGTTTGGGTTCAGAACCCAGTATAGGTACATGTAATTCCTGGACATTGGCTGACTTGCAGCCGGGAGTCTGGTTGTTAGCATACCGCATCGTGCTCATTGGCTTAGCCAATTGTGTCTTAAATTTTAGATCAAAAGCATTCAATACGCAAAACATGGTTAAAAAACTGTGACTGACCTTCATCCATTAAACAAGAGGTTATGTATTATTATGTTTGTTGTTATCTTTACTTGCATGGGGACAATTATTTGGGGATGTGTGTTTGATGCGTCTCAGCAGTCTACAGGGCACTACAATAATTGATGAAAGTGCCCTGATTAAGTGTTAACATCCTTTCTCAATGCATTCCTCCTGCCCTCTTTTCAAATGGACTAATGTTCCCTATTCCTCCTCCCTTTCCTTTACTCCTTATAGGGATGATCCCTGCCTCCTTCTTGTCTCTCTTGACATTGTGAGTTCTAGAGTCTGGTTTTGCCACTCTCACTCCCCTGTTTATCTGTTATGCGTTTGTATTATATTAGGTTGATTTATTATTCTTCAAGTCACACTTGTGGTCTATTCTACAATCTTGATGTGATTCCTGCATGTAGGCCAACTTGCAATTGGGAGACGAGTTGGTGGCTTAGCGCTTTGTGCTCATTTCTTTAGCCTTTTGTGCCTTAATTTGGAGATAAATAACATTCAATATGCAAAACATGATTAAAAAAGCTATGACTAACCTACCTAACCTACATCCATTAAACAAGAGGTTTTGTATTTTTCAGTCCGCATCTTTATTTGTACGGGAACGATTGTTTGGGGCTATGTGGTGGATCTCAGCAGTCTTCTATTGTAATATAAAACTATTATCAGCATTTTATATACTGGTGCAGTTGGAAACATTGCAACCGATCACGTAATTTGAATAAGTTGTCAAAGTCGAAAGTAATAAGCCACAGAATAATCAATTACATGCAAGATGCTTTGAAGTAATAGTAATAGCTAATTGCATCATTCAAAAACATCAGCAAAGAGCGTATTTCACCAAAGTGCTGTATGTGGAGCCCAGCTAATGGTACTCATGTTGTTTTTCATTTTTAAATAATGCTTTTAGAGACCCATCAAGACACAAAATGAAATATTGCAGAAATGAATAAGCATTGCCTTAAAATAATTCTTTGTTTTCATGCGTATGGCTCTTGTGTTTATATGTGCTAAGGGAATGGGATTCAAGTTTCAACCCTTAAGAGATTATGACGCCCTGGGACTAATTGTTTATATTAGATAGGCAAGTCATATACAGTACCATTGTAGAGTAAATTTCTGTTTTCACCAGTGTTCAATAGCTTTGAATAGTTTGTCATGTAACCTCATATCTAAACTCGGAAATCACAAAGGGTTTATTTTCTATAAACTGGCTCACTTCTTCAACAACTTGTTCTGAAATTAGAAAAATGCATTTAATGTACAAAGCCTTCACCCAAGTTATTGTTAGAAAGAATCAATTATTCTACATTGACAGCATTGAGAGCATTGTTTGCTTATGTTTTCATGAACTGATATTAAAATATAATAGCTACAGAGATCCTTCAATAGGGATACACATACTGCTGGGCTCCAGTACATTGTTATATAAGAGCATTTGTCCTCCTTTCCCGTGTTGTGGGTCAGTGAGTGATGGGATTGGGGCCTGAGTAGAGTTGAGCAAATTTATTTGCGTGGAATTGAGAAAAATCCGTATTATCCAAAATGTTATTTTTTTGTTATTCACTCCAGGAAAATACAGCAAGAATATCAGCCATTTTCACAAAAGAGGGGTCAACAACATTTTTTAAACAAAAAACTTAATTAAATTAATATTCACATAAACTCTCAACTCTCACCAATTTTCCACTCATCTCTCAGTACAATTGCCGAGAAAGAAACGTATCAAGTGGCAAATAAGAAGTTTAGGGGCAGGGTAGCCAGCAGAATGTTTTGGCCCTTTACAGTGAAATTATCAGGGCACTCTATATACAGGTTTAGTGACATAGACAAAGAGCCTGTGTGCAACAGGTTAACACTGAAAGGTGACAAGTTGACAATGGGAAGTAGTTAAATGGAATTTAACAGTACCAAAAACACTATTCAGATATACTGAAAAAAAATGCAGTTTTAATTATGATGTAATCATCACAAGCACTTATAATGGTCATGGGTGCAAGCATGAGGGAGTGGACCCACTGGGTTGTGGTTACTGGTCTTGGCCTAGAGGGGCACAATTAAAGGGAACCTATCTCCCCCTTTGGTCATTTTAAACTGTGCCCACCAGCTTACACATAATGTAAATGGGGTTCTTGTAACCCCAGACATGCCCCTCATACCTGAGAAAATAACTTTTTTTCTATTCAGTGCTGACCTCCTAAACAGTCCGGGAGGCTGCAATATGGTCCTGATGAATTATGTCCCCCATCACCCCCCGGCTGCAAAACCCGCCCTGCACTTTTTAAAATTGCTGCCCCATCTGTGACCAGTGCTTGAGTGACAGCCACACTTGCGACTGCACAGTGGAGCAGGTGTCTGCGCTCCATTGTAGATAGTGCTAACGTCTCGTGAGATTTGTGAAGTCTCGTAAGATTTGTGAAGTCATGCAAGACATCAGTACTATGTTCAATGGAGCGCGGACACCCGCTCCACTGCGCAGGTGCGAGTGCGGCTGTCACTCAAGTGATTGGCGGCAATTTTAAAAATTGCTGGGCAGGTTTTGCACCCAGGGTACGGCGAGGACATTATCCACCAGGACCATATTGCAGCCTCCAGGACTTTTTAGGAGGCCAGCGCTGGACAGAATAAAAGTTATTTTCTCAGGTATGAGGGGCACATCTGGGCACATAGAGGGGCTACTAGAACCCCATTTACATTATGTGTAAGCTGGTGGGCACAGTTTAAAATGTCCAAAGGGGTGACAGGTTCCCTTTAAGCAACTACCTCATCTTCACTAAAGCCTCTGATGGTGAGGTTAGGCTTGTCCTGGAAGGTACCGCCAGGTGCTACTGCAGAGAAACACAGTACCTCGACGGCTGGTGCCAAGGCTTGGGCACGAATGCAGGCAGGAAAAGTCTAAGGTGTGGATAGATACAGACTGGATAGCTGATGCTGGCATATGTAGAGGAAATAGTGTCACAGCTGGTTTAGGCAGGTGCAGAAGGTATGGCAGTACGACTGGTTCAGACAGGTGCAGCAGGTAATATGGCATGGTTGGTTAAGCAGGTGCAGCAGGAATTGTGAGTACTGGAACACATGCAGAAAACACAGTTAGAAAACACAGTACATACACAGGATACAGGGAGCAGGACCTGATAACTAGTAGCATGTCTCAAGTGAAATACCATGTTGCCCAGGCACCTCCCATAGGGGGATGGTGCCTTAAATGCTCTGCATCTCTCAGCCATAGGCTGAGATGCACATACAGGTAGAACACACTAGCCCTTTAAGAAATGGAGGCATGTTGCGCACACGACCTAAGCGCGCTATTGGGAGACCCGCGTTGCAGGCGCAGGCCTTGTTGGCACAAATGGAAATGGTGAACGAGGCAGATGTTGGGACTGGTGGAGGAAGTGAGAGCATTGCTCTCTCTGCTGCAGGGGTGCCGATATTTCGTCTGGCATTACAGCACTGTCTATTAAGAGATCACAAACCACAAAGTGCTCAATATTGAAGGGATGAAAGAATGCATTGAGCATTTGGCCACACCATGGGTGGACCAAATATACCTCATTTCCTCACAAAAGAAATCACGGATTTTTGGCAACTAAACAGCTAAAATCTATACTACAGGTATGATTTTTATAGTGGCCTGTATATATATATGTGGTCAGGAATGTAAGATGAAACCTACTGCATTATTATGAAGCTTTCATTTTGTTGTTGTACACATTGAAAATTATCCTAACCCACAAATGTACAGAGTAAAATGGAGAGAAAGAAGTATAAAAGACAAGTGATACAACCTTGTGGATAGTCAAAAAACTGCTCAATTTTATTTAACATTTAACTACAAAAATTCGACCAAACAAAATTAAAAAACATTTTAGCCGAGTAGACCTTTCCCAAGAGGGGTATAATGGGAAAAGCAAACTCATGAACAAATGGTATCGAGTATGGAGCAAATTGAAACTATAAAAAAACAAGTTAACAGTAGTACAAATTATTTAAGAGACATGCACATGGATAGCAATACATCAATCAGGCAGGATAAAATGTCAATGATCATAGATTACAAAGCACAGAGAAATAATCAATGGTACCGTATAGATTCCAGTAGTTCAGAGCTGATAGCATATACAACCCCTGTGCGAGCTGATAACATATACAACCCCTCAGCCTTAGTATTCATAGTGATCCCTATTATGTATTTTTCAGTTATTAGTGGAGCCCTCCCTTTCTCCTTTTATTACCACAAATGTACAGAGCTAATTACAAGAAGTAGTGGAGAGCTGACTTCTTTAAACTGAGCATTTTTAATCTTTTAAAATACCAATGTGTGGTTTTGGAATGGTTTTACTATGAATAATGTATTGATATTGAATAGGAAAATTAAGACAAAAATAAAAGTAGAGGTCGTTCTCAGTATTAATCTCATCAGAGGTAAAAGTTAGGTATTTATATGTTTATGTAGGGATAATGATTTCTTTCACCCATGCAAAAATTCAATTGGGTGCTGCCTTTCTCTATAAAGCATCACAAAGCACTCACTGATCTCAGGGAGACCAGTCAAGGAAAACACTGCGTGCAGCCGGCTAAAACGCTCAAACACAGCGAAATCCATGATGCATTGCCCCCTGGGAATTTGAATATGCAAATGGAGTCCGTGGAGCCTCGACTAAGAGTCTCAAACACGGGACTAGCCAGATATCCCTCCAGGGAAGGACCTAGCCCTGGGTGGAATCCTTGCGGAGACCACCATAACCACCATATTAAGTGGCCCTTTTAGTCAATATCCCACTCAGTTTCTCTATAAAGAAAACAGACACAGGCATCCTGTACATAAAAAACACTGTCTAATCAGTAGCGGAGATGAGGAAATAATTTCACAAGACTCTGTGGCCGCTGGATGAGAGCCCTGAAATGTGCCCCCTGCCTATCGGCACTCTCAGCACTTCTTTTGATTAGATGACCTCGTGTAACATCTTCTTTGTGTCTAACCACAACCATGACGTCATGTCAGGCTAGCAAATCAACAGAGGCAGGTAGGACTGAATTTGTGAGGCTAACATCTGGCAGCCTTGAAATATTGACCTGGCCTTGGAATCAGGTTCCTACAAATTGTTTTGTTTATCTCTACTCAGGAATTCAGTAATCCAATCATCAGCCTTCCCTTGCACTGTTGGGGGTACTTCACACTAAGCAAGAAGATCGCTAGCGAGATCGCAGGTTGTGTAACACAAAAGAGACCTCGCCAGTGATTTCGCTATGTGTGGCAAGTAGCTGCAACCAGGCCCCTGCTGTGAGATCGCCGATCATGTTGCAGTATGCATCGGTGTGTTTGACGGGGACAATGACCAACGACCTCAATACTACAGGTCTGAGTGGCAGGGGCCCAACGACTGCCGTATCATTGCTGCGTCGCTGGTGATATCTGACTGTTTGACATCTCACCAGTGACCACGTAGCGACGCTCCAGCGATCCTTACCAGGTCTTATCGTTGTCGGGATCGCTGGAGCATCGCTAAGTGTAACAGGACCTTTAGGCCGGTTTCACATGTCCAACATTCACAGTCTGAGTACAGAAAACAATGTCTGGGCTATAAATCCCCTTATTCAAACTCAACAGCCTCATGGGCATATATAATGTTGTTAAGTTTGGGCCACGAGACTCAAACTGGTCCAGAAATTGAAGTCCGTACCGTGTCATTGTGGGATATGCAAAAACGGGCTTATTTATGGATAATGACTTTTCTCTTTACCATCATGTAATGTAGATCTTCTGCCTACCAATCACCCATGGACTGAGACTGCTACTCAAAATAAATCCATGCATTATAATAGAGACAATAGATTTTCCCTGTCATAAGAACACTTTGTAGAATAAAGTTGCATGAAAGGCGATATAAAGAAATTGTTAAATGAAACTTCTGGTAAAGAAAGCCATGCAGTTTTTATCTGTCAATCTGGAGGAGATGTGAGGGGGTTCAGGGTAAATGTTTTTGTGCATGCTGGACCTTCAAATTAAGGGAAACCATGTATCATGTAGAACAGCATGGTCCTGTAGAGGAAGAATCACTCCTAAAATGCTCCTAGAGAGTTGATGGTCCATATACATATAAAACACATAGAGAGGGTTTGTCTGCATGTAAGAATTTCCAAATAAAATTATTATTTCTGGGGCTAATCAAAATGATAAGACAATGCTAATATTTTTCTTCTTCTCTACCTTCCATATAATTGAAAATTATACACTGATTGACTGCCCACTATCAATTACAACTGATACATTATTTATAAGAAAACAACTGCATCACACTTTGCAAAATGAAAACACTATACATTTTTAATGATGGGAACAAAACTAGCACATTTATTAAGATCCTGTTTTCTTTCTATTAAAGTCTTCACACAACTGGAGGAGGGTCGAAATGGGTCTTCCACCCTCTCTACAAAAATTAAGGACTTGTGCAAACAAAGTTCCAGTGTTGTATACTGAACTGTTCATTATTGAGATAATCTTTTCTTCTTGCCATATAATACCATTGATCCTGTTTAGCTGCAGATACCAGCTATCTTCCTAAGTTATCATATTACTATGAAAATGCAATAGCTATGCTAATATTATGTTATGCCATGTGACTAGTAATGTGCGAGTGGCATATTATTCACACTCGCTATATTCGTAACAAATAGTTTTTAATACCGGCATATTCATCCGAATAGCAAGTCCAATGTTAGCCAATTCATGATAGGCTCCGCCCACACACTTCCTGCTATAAAACAAGTCTTTCCCGGACAGGGCGGGAGGGTGGGCTTTTTACATTTCTACTACTTAAAACACCTTGCTGTGCCCCTCAGAGAGACGCTAATATCCTAACATTCAATTTGCTCTCACTGAGGTGCCAGATCACTTTGTGTACTGAAGAGAGCCGGCAATTTGTGTCAGATCGATAATGATCAACACATCACTCACGAGCACCAGAGATACTCGCCGAGTAACAAGTATCTTGAATACCGTACTATCTGGGCGAGTAGCGTATAGTAACGATTACACTCACTCATCACTACATGTTATATATTTGTGCTGTTATCCACTGTGTGATTATCCAATCTTTGCACCCTTAGGCTGGAAACACACTGTCCGTGTGATATACGAGTCACTCGGATGAGTGTCGGATCATTAACCCTGAACGACCTCTCACTGTCAGGATAGCAGTGTGGAGTTGCTGACAGGGAGAGGTCGCTCAGGGTTAATAATCCGACACTCATCTCGTATATCACACGGACAGTGTGTTTCCAGCCTTATTGTAACCATTACACAGTCCAATCTGAAGCTGAATTAAAACCAATTTCAATTTAACCCTTAATAATACTTGGGTAAGGGTACAGCATACCCTCTACTTCATGCTTTTTATGCTCATGGAACATTAAATAAAGTATTTGGAAAAATGAAGAATTGAGTCTGGTGTCCAATCGCTTATTTTCTTCAATTTAACCCTGCAGTGAATATTAAAAGAAATATGCAAAAAATCCATATGTAACTGATATAATTTTCTAATTCCTGTGGTGAAGCTATTTCTATTTATGCATTTCTTTTATTATACTAATCCTCTATCCTCTGTAAAGTGAAAAAAGAGATTCAATCCATCTGTCAATCACAGTGAGTGATCACTTATGTCTCTGCTGCACACTCCCCAGAGAATGAATATTCATGTAGTGACATCACTGCACTGCACTGCCGTTCTCTGCAAGCATACAGCCAAAGTTCAGTGGAAATCACTCACATGGGGGGTCTGTATCCACCTGTCTGTGCTGTTCTCTCTTGTATGCAGGAAAAGAAATGTTCAAATAAACACATATGATCTCTCAAAGACAGCACAATCGTGTGCTCAGAGGAACAAATACCTTCCCCCTCTCCACCAGGAAGTCAGCAAAGACATGGAGACTTATCTGATAGCTCAGATAGGTATGTGCCTGCCATTTCTCCCTCCCTCTTCCTCTTACTCCCCCTCCCCCTCAGAAGTTAAACAGCAAAATGAAAATAAAAGCTAGTAGTGAAACACAGAGCACAGGGTGAGGAGGAAATACCAGCTTGGATAGGTGTGGATATTTAAATAACATTTACATATGCTGCACTACTCGGCAGTGAAAGTAATGAACTGGACTAGTTCAGCCAGGTATGTTCTGGGTGTGAAAATGCTTATAGCAAGAAAACTACAGAGGGTATAATAATGATTTTTACATACTTCAAAAAGGTCTGCCCAAGCACTGTTCAAGGGTACTATTATTATTATACTGAAAAATGACCTGACAGAGTCCCTTTAAAGCACCATCCTTATAGTAGCGGCCATTAATCTCTTCAAATGACCACAAAAACTGATCTACGGCTTAACAAAGGCAGGCAGGATACTTAATTCCTTACTAATAAAGATTTCTAAAAAAAAAAATGTTGGCGTTATGATTGCAAATGTGTCCCACACCTAAATATGTTGTTTGACAAAAAATATTTTTAGAAAACAGGCACAGTGACCTTTCCTTCTTGATTGAATTGCTGCTTAGTTTGTGACCCTTTAGTCTCGTCATCAACCATTTCTTTATTTTAAAAAAGCTATAAAAATTCTCACAACTTGCAGCAATCGCTGTGCTATGTTCTACTTGTAAATGCCTTGCAACAATAAGTCATTACAAGTATAATATTTTTATATAGGAAGAACAGTGACCTATAATTTAAAAAAAAATGGCAATCTAAATATATATGGGACAAATGTGCAATCAACTAAAAGAAACTACAAAACCCATTATATGCACAATACCAATGAAACCTGACAATTTCCCGGGGGCCGAGAAAATCATGAACTTGAATAGAAGTTCTCTGCACCGGAATAGCAGGTAGAATTTAACCACTGTATTTGCATTTTTAACATATAAAGTTCTCAGGAGTATAAAAATAATTTATAAACCATACACAGTATATCATCAACTTTTTAGGCATCTCAGTAGGAGATTATTGAAGTTTTGTCGGCACAGTTCTCTTTGTTCTTTCAACATCACAATCTACAGTTATGCCCGAAGAAGAAGAGTATTTCTCGGAGAAAATTATTGCAATTACTCATGTTTTGTCATACACATGTTTATTTTTGTTTTGTGTTAAATTATGTCCAATTTGTCTTTTTTTCTCATTTTTTTTTTAAATTATTGTAATGCACACAAAGGAAATAAACATGTGTTTGTCAAAACATGTGTAAATGTAATAATTTTCAGGGAAAAATACTTTATTTGTCGAAGTAATTTCAAGGGTGTCAACTAGTGATGAGCGAGTAGTAAGATACTTGGGTTCGGTTAGCTATAACCAGATACTTTGAACTGTTTCAGCCTTTCAGGATTCAGATTTGAGTGAGTTCTCCATTGACTTGCACTGAATTCATTACTTGTTCAAAGTATTCGGTTAGAGCTACCCGAACCGAGTTGCGTGGGTTTTCTCTGGACACTCCGGTTTCCTCCCACACTTGAAAGACACACTGATAGGATGTTTAGATTGTGAACCCCAATGGGGACAGTATCGCTGATGTATGTAAAGTGATATGGAATTAATATAAATGAATAAATATTACGGTGGCTCAAGTGGTTAGCACTGTAGCCTTTGCAGCGCTGGGGTCTTGAGATCCTGGGTTCAATTCCCACCAAGGACAACATCTGCAAGGAGTTGTATGTTCTTTCCACATTGTAAAGACATACTGACAGGATGTTTAGATTGTGAGCTCCAAAAGAGACAGCATTACTCATGTATGTAAAGTGCTATGGAATTACCGTATATACTTGCGTATAAGCCAAGTTTTTCAGCCCAAAAATTGGGCTGAAAAGTACCCCCTCAGCTTATACGCGAGTATAATACACAGGCCGCCACCTGCCCGCCCCCGCCACCATCAGTATACATGCGCCCCCCCTATCAGTATCCAGGGCCCCCCCTTGCAGCCCAAACCTGTAAAGCAAGATCATTATACTTACACCTGTGGCCGCCGCCGTCCCCGCTCTGCACCGCGCTCCTCCATCTTCTTCCGTCTTCCTCCGATGGACGCAGGCAATGACGTCATTGTCTGCGCCAGAGGAGGAAGACGGAAGAAGATGGAGGAGCGCGGTGCAGAGCGGGGACGGCGGCGGCCACAGGTGTAAGTATAATGATTTTACTTTACAGGTTTGGGCTGCAAGGGGGGGCCCTGGATACTGATAGGGGGGGGGGGGCGCATGTATACTGATGGTGGGGCGGGCGGGCGGCCTGTATACCACTGGGGCTGCTGCTGTATATACCTCTGGGGCTGCTGCTATATATACCACTGGGGCTGCTGCTGTATATACCTCTGGGGCTGCTGCTATATATACCACTGGGGCTGCTGCTATATATACCTCTGGGGCTGCTGCTATATATACCACTGGGGCTGCTGCTATATATACCTCTGGGGCTGCTGCTGTATATACCAATTTGGGGCTGCTGCTGTATATACCATTGGGGCTGCTGCTGTATATACCATTGGGGCTGCTGCTGTATATACCACTGGGGCTGCTGCTATAACACTGCTGGGGCCTGTATATACCACTGGGAGGCCTGTATACCACACTGCTGGGGGCTGTATACCTGTGCTGAGGTCCACCCTCGGCTTATACACGAGTCAATAGGTTTTCCCAGGTTTTGGGGGCAAAAGTAGGGGGTCGGCTTATACACGGGTCGGCTTATACACGAGTATATACGGTAATAGCGCTATATAAATGAATAAATATTATATTAAATATTATTATTATATTACCACTAGTGCTGCTAATGCTTTCAGCCATGATTGTAAATTGTGATGCTGAAAGAACAAAGAGAACCGTGCCGATAAAACTTCAACTTCAACAATCTACTACATGACTTTATATCAATGCAGAAGACATATACGAACATTAAATTAGAAAAAATCCAACAAGACACTTTTCGAATGGGGATATGCCCCATACAATTGTCTTGTTCTTTACAAGATACATTTGTCTATAAAATATACATGTAATGGTACCTTTACACGCTGCTACCGAAAGGTAGAAACCGGCAGGTGTCGGAGACAATTGTACCTTTTACCTGCAAAACACCGCGAAGTGGTGGCGTGTAATTCAGGTTGTTCCTTCCTGTCTCTCTGTCTATCAGCCGTGCTGAAAAACAAGCAGGTATAACCCATATGGTAAAGGCGTGTAAATCAGGGAAGGTGCTCCACAGAAGGTAACCTGCGGCACCCGTCGGCACTTCCGGGGAACGAAATTACCTTCTGTGGAGCACCTTGTGGCGGCGTGTAATTGTGGCATCAGGTACCGTTAGGAACCGTTGAAAACGCGCGCGTGCACGTGCGGTGCCTACCTGTTGCTACCTCCGTAGCGGCGTGTAAAGGTACCATTAGGGAACTTCTTAATAGGATATTAGATTTTGAGAATCATATTAAAAGGATGTTCGTACATATTAAAAAAAATATTTTTTTTAGATTGATTTTCAGGTTTAATGAAACATCTCTACTTTCAGTGTCATGACTACATCTCAATTCTGAACTGCATGCAAAAGTGCCCCTTTCTTGAGACAAATGCTGGTCCAAGCTATAGGATGTTCCTCTATTACTGTATATATTTCTCGCATATAAATGTACAAGATGGGAATACTCCTTTAAACAATGATCACAGCAGCACTTTATTGTCTTGAAAGCATACAATGAGTATGTTCTTCTCCTTCACAGTCCTAGACAAGAAAAGAAAAGGAAAGAAAAGAAAAAAGAATGTTATTTCAATGCTTAGATTTCTGGAAAGAATGGTGAATACCCAAAATATATACTTTGACATACCAGCAACTAGTCGTTAGCTATATCACGCACTGCAGTATCTTTGTTGATTACAGAGCACCTAAATTCTTTTTACACCATTTTATTGGTTTCCGGCACTGAAAATATCTGATAAGTCATACATAGCAAACTGTCTTTGATATTGTTGTCCCTTTTGCTTAAATTAAGTGCAGTATCTGACATTTTCAGTACCGTATATACTCGTGTATAATGCGACCGTGTATAAGCGACCCCTACTTTTGCCCCCAAAACCTGGGAAAATTTATTGATCGTTATAAGCGAGGGTGGACCCAGCACAGGTATTACAGCCCCCAGCAGTGTGGTATACAGCAGCCTCCCAGTGTATATACAGGCCCCAGCAGTGTTACAGCAGCAGCCAGTGGTATATACAGCAGCAGCCCCAGTGGTAGTATACTAGCAGCCCAGAGGTATATACAGCAGCCCCTGTGGTAGTATACAGCAGCGCCCAGTGGTAGTATACAGCAGCAGCCCCAGTGGTAGTATACACGCAGCCCGTAGTATATACAGCCCCAGTGGTAGTATATAGCCCAGTGGTAGTATATTACAGCCCAGTGGTAGTATATAGCCCCAGTGGTAGTATATAGCCCCTGTGGTAGTATATAGCCCAGTAGTAGTATACAGCCCCAGTGGTAGTATATATACAGCCCAGTGGTAGTATACAGCCCAGTGGTAGTATATAGCCCAGTGGTAGTATACAGCCCAGTGGTGTATATAGCCCAGTGGTAGTATACATACAGCCCCAGTGGTAGTATATAGCCCCAGTGGTAGTATATAGCCCCAGTAGTAGTATACAGCCCAGTGGTAGTATATAGCCCCAGTGGTAGTATACATACAGCCCCAGTGGTAGTATATAGCCCCAATGGTAGTATATAGCCCAGTAGTAGTATACAGCCCCAGTGGTAGTATATAGCCCCAGTGGTAGTATATAGCCCCAGTGGTAGTATACATACAGCCCCAGTGGTAGTATATAGCCCCAATGGTAGTATATAGCCCAGTAGTAGTATACAGCCCCAGTGGTAGTATATAGCCCCAGTGGTAGTATATATACAGCCCCAGTGGTAGTATATAGCCCAGTGGTAGTATATAGCCCCAGTGGTAGTATATAGCCCCAGTAGTAGTATACAGCCCCAGTGGTAGTATATAGCCCCAGTGGTAGTATATATACAGCCCCAGTGGTAGTATATAGCCCCAGTGGTAGTATATAGCCCCAGTGGTAGTATACAGGGCCCCAGCAGGGCCCCCCTCATAATTTGGCGCCCCCACCTCAGTTTCTGGGCCCCCCCGCATGCAGCGCTGCACATATACATTACGTGTCTAGCAGCTGTTACCCTCCGGTGGCAGATCGCGGCTCCCGGCTCCGGGCTCCATCTTCCTCGCTGTCTTCCTGCTTTGTGACCGGCGCGATGACATCATCGCGCCGGTCACATGACAACCAGGAAGAAAGAGAGGAAGATGGAGCCCGGAGCCGGGAGCCGCGATCTGCCACCGGAGGGTAACAGCTGCTAGACACGTAATGTATATGTGCAGCGCTGCATGCGGGGGGGCCCAGAAACTGAGGTGGGGGCGCCAAACTTTGAGGGGGGCCGTATGACTCGCGTATAAGCCGAGGGGGGGACTTTTCAGCCCAATTTTTGGGCTGAAAAACTCGGCTTATACGCGAGTATATACGGTAACTAAAATGTAAGAAATGAAGATTATAAGGTTTTTGGACTCTAAAAAGTCCCCAAACCCCCTTGCTCTGAGGATCTGAACTTGAGGTCTTAACATAGGGGTGGGGAACCTTTTTTCTGCCGGGGACCATTTGGAAATTTCTACCATCATTCGGGGGCAGCAAAAAATTATCAACTTGAAAATTACGGCTATATTTTGTTAAACAAATAATTGACTCACCCCTACTGTGGTGACTGGAGCTTCTTCTCTATGGTGCGGCTGTGATGTAGGTGATATTATCATCTTGCTTATCACAACTGCTTTCCCAGGTATGTGTCGGCCTGGAGCGGTCAAATCTTTGTGATAATAAGTTTTGTAAAGCATATACAGTATATCACATAGGACATGCTAGGACTGTGGTATATACATCACAGGAGATGCTGGGACTGGTATATATACATCACAGACACTGAGACTGCTGTATATAGATCACAGCAGATGCTGGGGGCATACACATCAAAGGGGAAGCTGGGTGACATAGACTTCACTGGGGAGTGCTGGTAGTCATGATAGACATGACTTGGGGCATAGACTTCACTGACGGGCATACTAATTACTGAGGGACATATAAATAACTTGAGAGCATGTGCAGTACTAGGGACATAGACAGCACTGAGAGGCATGGACATCACTGGGAGAAACATACAGCACTTTGGAACATAGACATCATTGGGTGGTATAGTCAGTAATGGGGGCATAGACAGCACGGGGGGCATAGAAAGCAATGTGGGTATATACATCACTCGGGGGAATATACATCACTGAAGGGCACAGACATAACTGGTTGAATATACAGTAGATACGGAGAGTATTCAGACCCCTTTAGATTTTTCACTCTTTCTTTGATTTCAGCCATTTGGTAAATTCAAAAAAGTTCATTTTTTTCTCTTTAATGTACACTCTGCACCCCATCTTGACTGAAAAAAAAAATAGAAATGTGGATATTTGTGCAAATTTATTAAAAAAGAAAACTGAAATACTACATGGTCCTAAGTATTCAGACCCTTTGCTCAGACACTCATATTTAAGTCACATGCTGTCAATTTCCTTGTGATCCTCCTTGAGATGGTTCTACTCCTTTCTTGGAGTCCAGCTGTGTTTAATTAAACTGATAGGACTTGATTTGGAAAGGCACACACCTGTTTATATAAGACCTCACAGCTCACAGTGCATGTCAGACCAAATAAGATACATGAGGTCAAAGCAACTGCCCAAGGAGCTCAGAGACAGAATTGTGGCAAGGCACAGATCTGACCAAGGTTACAAAAGAATTTCTGCAGGAATCAAGGTTCCTAAGAGCAAAGTGGCCTCCTTAATCCTTAAATGGCAGATGTTTGAGACCACCAGAAGTATTCCTAGACCTGGCCATCCAGCCAAATTTGGCAATCGTGGGAGAAGAGCCTTGGTGAGAGAGGTAAAGTAGAACCCCAAGATCACTGTGGCTGAGCTCTAGAAATGCAGTAGTTAGATGGGAGAAAGTTAGACAAAGTCAACTATCGCTGCAGCCCTCCACTAGTCAGGCCTTTATAGCAGAGTTGCCTGATGGAAGCCTCTCCTCAGTGCAAGACATATGAAAACTTGCATAGAGTTTGCTAAAAAACACATGAAGGGTTCCCAGACTATGAGAAATAAGATTCTCTGGTCTGATGAGACAAAAATAGAACTTTTTGGTGATAATTCTAAGCGGTATGTGTGGAGAAAACCAGGCACTGCTCCTCAGCTGCCCAATACAATACCAACAGTGAAACATGGTGGTGGCAGCATCATGCTACAGTGGTGTCTTTCAGCTGCAGGGACAAGACAACTGGTAGCAATTGAAAGAAACATGAATGCGGCCAAGTACAGTGATATGCTTGATGAAAACCTCTTCCAGAGTGCTCTGGACCTCAGACTTGGCTGAACGTTCACCTTCCAACAAGACAATGACCCTAAGCACACAGCTAAAATAACAAAGGAGTAGCTTTAGAACAACTCTGTGACCATTCTTGACTGGCCCAGCCAGAGCACTAACCTAAACCCAATTTAGCATCTCTGGAGAGACCTGAAAGTGGCTGTCCACCAACGTTCACCATCCATACTGACAGAACTGGAGAGGCTCTGCAAGGAAGAATGACAGCGGTTCCCCAAATCCAGGTGTGAAAAACTTGTTGCATAATTCCAAGAAGACTCATGGCTGAACTATTTCAAAAGGTGCTTCTACTCAATACTGAGAAAAGGATCTAAATACTTTTGACCATGTGATATTTCTGTTTTTCTTTTTTTAATAAACTTGTACAATTATCTACATTACTGGGGGGTTTTCAGTCAAGATGGGGTGCAGAGTGTACAATAATGAGAAAAAAATGAACTTTTTTGAATTTATCAAATAGCTGCAATGAAACAAAGAAGGAAAAATTTAAAGGGGTATGAATACTTTTTGTACCCACTATACATCACTAGAGGGAATATACATAAAAAGGGGCATAGACAACACTGGGGGTCAAAGAGCGAATTAGGAGCAAAGTCATCACTGGGTATACAAGGAGCATTGGGAGCACAGATATCACTGGGGGCCATTTACAGCACTAGGGGGCACACACAGATCTAGGGGGCATAGACATCACAGGGGGCACATAAATCACTGTGGGGGCACAGACAGCGAGCACAGACATCACTGGGGGGCATATGTGGCGCCCCACTGGTCAGGCATCACAATTGGAGTACTGCACCCATAAATGAGTGTGCAGTTACTCTTGTCACAGTGGTAATGCAGGGTTTGTAGGAGACTCCCATCCCAGCACTCCCACACACCCACCTAGAAAAATGGTTGGAGACTAGTCCCTAGGGGAGACAGTTAAGGGATCAGGGAGGTAGAAAAACAGGGGATTCTAGTTTTGCCTCGAGGGAAGAAGGAGCACGGGAGCCCTGAGAGAGAGAAGGGGACTCCAAGAGAGGGGGCCTGGAGAGAGAGAACAGGCAGCCCAGACTGAAGGAGGGGACCCCCCAGATTAGAGCAACCATACTCCTGGAGGGAACCCTGGTCCATTTACCGAAGTGCCGGTTCCGAAGACGCGACACAGGGAGTTCAGCCCCTGAGTCGTAACACCGGTCGTCGCAGGTCCGTCTACCGGCCCCGACACCCTGTCAGAAAGGAATCAGTCACACCAGGATAACCCACCGGGGTTGAGTTCCAGTGCAGGACAGGAGAGAACGGGAAGCCGGGATACTCAGAAAGCACCCCAATTGGGCCTGGTACGAAGCGGGCTGTTCAAGGACAGGCAGCAACAGCAGGACATGGGTTAGAGCAATGAAGGCATACCACGGGAGACTCCGAGAGACTCTGCAGCCCACTGTGACTACCCGGCCAACTCCTTTTCCTAACGACTGTTGTCCACTGTGAACTGAATCACCACCAGCATTGTTCTAGTAAAGTACCAGGGTAAAGTGACAGAGTCTCTGTGTACTTATTTCACCGCTGCACTGCAACTTGTTTATCTCCATCATTGGCACCTCCATCACTACAGGTGCATCCCTGCCTAGAGGACCAGCTCTACCAGCAGGGAGCTGTACCATCTCGGCTGCTGTACCATTGCCTTCCAGAGGTCTGAAGTGTCACCAGAATCTGCGAGTGGTGCCACGATAAACTTACAAACTTTTAGTCTCATTTCAACTACCCCCTTTTTAGTTGACCACCAGGGCCACGGGTCTGCACAGGCCACCAGTGACATCCCTACCGCAGCAGAGGGCCCAGATACCCGCGTCCCCATACCCTGGGCTAGTCACATAGACATCACTGGGAGTTACAGACATCATGGGTGGGTACATACATCACAGGGGTGCTGTGGCTGATGCTCCTTTTTTGTTTGATGGGGTTTAGACATCATTGGATGCAAATACATCACAAGGGTGCATAGACAGTACTGGGAGAATTGCTGTCACTTGGGGAATATACATCACTAGGGGAATTGACGTTACAGGGCGGAATATACTGTACATCACTGAAGGCGCACACATCACTGGGAGGCACAGACATCACTAAAGTGCACAGACAGTACTGGGGTGTATAGACATATGTCGGTAACACAGAAAGCACTGCTGGCATAGACATCAAGGGGGGCACATACAACATAGGGGTGTACAGACATTACTGCTCCTCTTCTTTGGGATGGTGCACTGGGAGGCATGTCTATCACTGGGGGAATATACATCAATAGCGTGCCCAGACATCAATGGGGGGAATTGACATTACAGGGTGGAATTTACAAGCCTGGGGGCACAGACATCACTGTGGACATAGACAGATCTAGGGGGGTACAGACATCACTGGGGGCACAGACATCACTGGGGGCATAGACAGCTCTGGGAGACAAAAACATCACTGGAGTGCTCAGACAGCACTGGGGTATAAAGGACTTGATGGACGCCAGCCATCGCTGAGCACCCGAGTTGGATCACCTGAGGTGGTGGTGAGCTTTCCCTTGTTCCCCATCCCATTCTACTTAGCACTGGGGTATAGACTTATCTGGGTAAAACAGAAACCACTGCTGGGCGCAGACATCAATGGGGGTGGGCACTTACATCACTAGGGGACAAATCACATCACTGCTGCTCATCTTCCTCTGGTAGACGGGAGCGCATTGCACCCTGAACCCACCCACAAAGTATGTCCTTACAATGGCACTGGCAAGCATGAAGAAGTAATCCTTCAATGTGTGTGCATGTAGGGACGGTGTTAGGGGGGGCAGACTGAGCAGTTGCTGGGCACCCACTCTCTTAGGGGCCCCCAAAGGAGCTGAACTGAAAATAGCAATAAAACAGTAAAAAGAAATAAAAAATATACATGTTTGGTATCGCTGCATTCATAAGAATCTAAGCTATCAATATGTTAAGTAAATTAATCCAATTGGTAAATGGCGTAACAGGAAAAAAATAAAAACACCAGAATTATGTTTTTGGGCCGCCACGATGTTACAATACAATGCAATAAAAGGCGATCAAAATGTTGTATCTGACTCAAAATGGTATCAGTAAAAATGTCAGCTCAGGGCACATAAAGTAACCCTCACATAGCCCTGTATCTTCAAAAATTAAAACATCATGGGTCTCAAAAAATGGCAAATAAAGCAAATTTTTATTTTTATTTTTTTTTTTTATAATTTCTGGGGTTTTTATGATTGAAATAAAAAAAATGTTCAGTATCTTCTTATTCTGACCTAGATAATCAACTTATGAAGTCACTTTTACCATATACCATAATTAACAAGATAAATGAAAAACTAATAAAAAAATATTGGGGAATTGCACTTTCTTTTGCAATTTCAAAGCACTTGGATTTTTTTTCTTATTCTCTAGTACATTATGTGGTAGAATCAATGATGTACTTCAATAGTACAACTCATCCCGCAGAAAAATAATCCCTCATACGGCAATGTGGAAGGAAAAATAAAAAAGTTATGGCTCTTGGAAGAGGTGAGGAAAAAACAAAAAATGAAAAATCGCTCAGTGGTAAAAGTTATAAAATCCTTGTAATTGCCATATAATAGCAGCAGGAGCGCCCCCCAACAGGCTTCAATATTCACATGTTTATGATGGGAGTAATTAGAGTTAGGGGCCCTTAATTCCTACATTTGTAGCCAGTTATCAAGCAGAACTTGAATCTGTAGAGGACAGATTGCTCTACTTGTGATTGTTCTGCACCCATCATTCTTCATCATCCTGTGTAAAAAGTCCGTAAACAAGCGCTGAATGACTTGAATATTATAAATCGCACTTGTAAATGTACCCTAAATGTCTGATTGTGACGGTGCAATATCTGAGCATTTAGGGCCCACTTTAACCTTTTTCCCAGGGCCCCACTTTGCCTAAAACTGGCCCTGTGTGCATGCAGTGTTCACTAGTGAATGCTGCATGTGCATGCTTGCAGTGCAAGTTTGGCTTTAAAGGGCCAGCATCCAGTAAGATGCTGTTGCTGCCTCAGCACTGTGGTCCACTGGAATTTGCCCAGGTGCTGCACAAAAGGCATCATAAAGGAAATCATTCATCGGGGTTTTGTCACTTGATCTGAAAGCAGAATAATGTAAGGAAAGACGGTATTTCCAATCATGCGTTACTCACTGGGCTATATGTTGCAGTTCTGAAAAATCACTTTTTTACCTGTAGACAGTGATGAGCAGATCACTTTAAGCAATTTAAGTTGGAAATCCAGGTCAGTATTTTTTGGCCATGCTCAAGAGCCAGGGAAATTTCCCCAGATGTTGCGTTTCCCGCAGCGGTGTTTAAATTGCCAGCCCGCATGACATCATCCGTGTAGCATGTGGCATACAGGTGTTTGTACAAAGTGGTCTTCTCATCCCTAACTGCAGGAGAATACAGTCATATGAAAAAGTTTGGTCACCCCTCTTAATATTACTCTTTTTTTTGTTTAAAAATGTTTTTTGCAATAGCTACTTTAGTGTGATATATGTAATAACTGATGGACACAGTAATATTTCAGAATTGAAATGAGGTTTATTGTACTAACCAAAAATGTGAAATATGCATTATTTCAAACGCCATGCATAACGCCTTGTTGTATGACCAAACAACTCAATCTTTGTTTCATTAGTCCACAGGACCTTCTTCCAAAATGAAACTGGCTTGTCCAAATGTGCTTTTGCATACCTCAGGCGACTCTGTTTGTGGCGTGCATGCAGAAACGGCTTCTTTCGCATCACTCTCCCATACAGCTTCTCCTTGTGCAGTGTGCGCTGTATTGTTGACCGATAAACAGTGACACCATCTGCAGCAAGATGATGCTGCAGGTCTTTGGAGGTGGTCTGTGGATTGTTCTTGACTGTTCTCACCATTCTTCTTCTCTGCCTTTCTGATATTTTTGTTGCCTGCCACTTCTGGCCTTTACAAGAACTGTCCTGTGGCTTCCATTTCCTTACTATGTTCCTCACAGTGGAAACTGACAGGTTAAATCTCTGAGACAACTATTTGTATCCGTCCCCTGAACAAGTATGTTGAACAATATATTATTTGCAAGAGTACACTGGAGCTAGCAGTTGAGCTGCTGCAGTAGTCTGAAGGCAGTACCGCGTATTTAATCGCCTTATTGCTGTTTAAATCAATTATTATTTATTTGTGAGACTATGCGCTAGCTCTTAAAATAATAAATAAATAAAACTATTCTTCCACTTTGTTTACCCTTCCAGGGGATATTTATTAAAAATTATCTGTATAATTACAACTTATGTAATTTAGATGCCTACTTATATTTTATTATTCAATACTAATTATAGCAAAAAACTAAAATATCTATAAACAATCAAAAGTAAAAACTGATATATCAATAATTAAAAATTTAAATCAAAACGTTAAAAAAAAAACTTTATGATTAGTATTCACAACATTTGTAAATATCTTATTATTCATTATCCACTACAACATTAGGGTCTATTAATGGATTGGTTCTTCTTCTCCTATTACTGATATTCGACAGCTGTCTTTATTTTTCTCCATTATCCTATTCAGAGGAGTATCTTTGGATTTTAATTATAGTTGTGGTGTGTGGCTATTATCCTCCGGTTATCTGTGTTCTAATAAAATAACAAAATATTGTTACTCTCCCTTTAGGAGTATATATCTTTCTATTCTGCTTAATACTATTTTCATTCTTACCTCTAAATATTGAAGTGCTTGTTATCTGTTCCTCCTAATGATGATGGTTATGGGTGGCAGACTTCCAGTTAACGCAATATAATTAGAAAAATGTAGTCTTTATGGTCTATTATGGGTTCTAGTCCTGCATCCTAATATATATCTTCAAATAGTGCATATGACTTACTTGTTCCCTTTGGTGTATATAAAAAGGTTGGTTGGTTATAAAGCTTGTATTTCATCCACAGGAAATTGCCTGTCTATTTTGGTATCTGCTGGTGTAATCAACATATATTAGGTAATAAATTGGGGCCCTCAACTCAAGTTGAACGAGAGGAGAGAAAAAAAAAAAAAAAGGGAATGGACTATTCACTTACTTATTTCCTAGGAGTATGTTTTAGGTGTCCAGAAGTTATTATTTTAAGAGCTAGCGCATAGTCTCACAAATAAATAAGTATGTTGAACAATCTTTTTTTTCAGATCATTTGAGAGCTGTTTGGAGGAGCCCATGATGCCACTCCTCAGAGAAGATGCAACTAGGAGAATAACTTGCAAGTGGACATCTGAAACAGCTTTTCTCATGATTGAATACACCGGTCTATGAAGTACAAAGCTCAATGAGGTTACCAAACCAATTTAGTGCTTCAGTAAGTCAGTAAAAAGTAGTTAGGAGTATTCAAATCATGAAAATCAGAAGGGTGCCTATACTTTGGCACCTGTCAAATTTTGAAATAATGCATATTTCACATTTTCGATTAGTACAATAAACGTCATTTCAATCCTGAAATATTACTGTGTCCATCAGTTATTACATATATCACACTGAAATAGCTGTTGCAAAAAACAATGTTAAACAAAAAAAAAAAGAGTAAGATTAAGAGGGGTGCCCAAACTTTTTCAAATGACTAACACTAAAGGACTAGTAAACCTACTGCCACATAGTACAACATTTCCTTGAGCTCTATATAACTCCACACCCACCACTGATTGGCAACTAACTGCAGCCTTCTGCCTATGCACAGTGTACACAGAAAACTAAAAGGGGAACCGGGAAGAGGAAGAGTGCTGCAACTGAGCTCACCCAGTCCCACAGAGCTGGACGCGTTTCGTACTGGGTACTTAATTGTCAGCAAACACAGAAAAGTGTCAGTCAGTGGAGTGAGCATTCAGCATTCAGGTGTGCAACAGATAAAAGCAGTGATTTTATCAAAACTGCAGCAAGCAGCCTAGTAAGTGAAGTGTGTGGAATCAAGGTCTCTGCCCCTACATAATGCTACATTCAGTTAGGTAGTGAAAACATGGTGTTGTATTCACTTTAACTGATTGAAAACCCTGCAGACCAAACTCCTGATTTTTTTTCTATGCAGTGCTTAAGCGATGTGCAGGTACTCCCCTTGAATAAAGTAGCTACAGAGGGCAACCTCAGTCTTGTGATCGATGGGGCTACCTGTGGTTGGATCTGTGATGATTATCAAGTGATGCATACTGTATATTAATGATTATGTGTCACTTGCTATTACTGAAATACTCGTTTAAAAAGCATTGCTTGGGTGGACTGCTGATAATCAAACAATGCAGTAGCAGAAGATGAGTTTTTGATGATGGTCAATTTAGGCAGCAAAATGTGCTATATTTGGCATCCTCCAGGATGAGAGTAATTTTAACAAATGGGGCATGACAATTTAACAAACCGACGATTCATTCATCTATAATTTTCCTAAATACAAAGAATTGACTGTAATATATGTCCTTTCTCCAGTACACCCACAGTATATTCTGTTCTTACGATAGCGTTTCTCTAGATGTAAATCATTTTCCCGAAAAATTAATAACTAGATGACAATTGTTTCCAGAGTACTTCAGAACTCTCAGAACCGGCAATGGCCATTGTTATGTTCTACAATGTCGCACAAGCTGGCAGTATCTCCACTAATACATCTCTTTCAATAAAACCACTGATTGCTTTCACACTATGTGTGACAATCCTTCCCAGAATGTGTGTTGAAATTGTTGTTCTTTTCAAGTTGCTATTTTGGACAATGTCCTACTTCTATACCTCGCTGTGTGAACAATAGGAATCCCATTCTGTATTGTAGCGAGCACATGTGCCAAACTGTTTAGGTGTTCGTTGTTGTGGGATTGTGTAGGAAGATCTAAATTGATAGAATTGAATCATACAAGTTAACATTTGTACGTTCCTGCTGTTAGCTACTGTGCTGCATTGTTACACATCACCGGGGGAAAAAAAACCTCTCCTGAATGAATGCAATATAAAATGATTCTAAAATAACTGCCAAATTGCTCCTGACTTCCCTGCTGAGTCATTTAACCTGCAGTGCACTTGTGATCCTTTCTTTCTGTCCCTTGGAAGTCAGAACAGCAACCGTTGGAATCCTTTAAGCCTGGCTCTCCCATACATGTGCATTGCTTTCATTGTTCAAAAGTCGCTCTATACCTCAGCTAATCCTTTTTTTTTTCGTTGCCAGTAGTTGTGTACTCCTCCACACATTGGGTCTTCCTCCTCTCCCAAAGATGGGATTCCAACCACATTTAGTCTTTGGTTTTGTCTAAAGCATGGGACTTGAGTAATATGTTGTACTGAGGGGCTGGTTTGCAATGGATGGATATTCAGTACATGATGTAAATAAAAATCTTACTTTTGTTAATATTATTAGCCATTTTTAACCTGCGGCCTCAGACAGACATCACAAAAGACTATCTCGGGCAAACTTGGCACAATTCACTCTGTTTGGCAGAATCCAAAGAAACCCTGACACCCTTAAACCCTTATACAGGGATCTGGATTTACATCCACCTAACGCAACATGCCGCAACCACAGGAGACATTTTTGGCGGCGATATTTCTCGCTGGAATTATCGCCGCCAAATTGCCTCCTTATTGCGGTGTGTATTTCGGGAATTTGGCGGCGATAAAACCAGTGTTGCCTGTTTTTGATTTTACAGCACTGCTCCAAAACGCCGCAACCATGAGGCAATTTCATGGCAATTACTATGGGGCAATATATCACCTTGATGATTTCCAGGCGAGATTGCAATGTGTGACGGTACCTTAAGGATGTGTTGCAGTCTAGAGACAGGAATAGTCACCAAGCAGGGTCAAAGTCCGGTGGTCACAAAATGGACAAAATTAGGATCCGTTATGGTACCTTTACACGCCACTACCGAAAGGTAGAAACCACCAGGTATCGCACGTGCACGCGCACATTTCAACGGTTCCTAACGGTACCTGATGCCGCATTTACATGCACCATAAGGTGCTCCACAGTAGGTATTTTCGATCACTGGAAGTATCGACGGGTGCCGCACGTTACCTTCTGTGGAATACCTTCCCTGATTTACACGCCGCTACCACAAGGGAATATGGGAGGACCTGGGGCAGCAGGGACAACACATAGGCGTGCCAGAGTTGTGGATTATAAGATGCTCGTACGGTGATTGGACAAAGCAATAACATCATGATTGGCCAGCCAGCGCAGGGAGGCTGGCTAATACATGACGCTATAGCAAATGTGTAGTGACTGGTCATCTCGTTAAATATGCCGCCCTGTACAGGGACAGCCAATGGGTACACAGTAGTCTCCACCTATGATAGCTGATGGGGCGTAGTATACATGACGCTGTAGCACGCCCCAGGTAACTCAAATACCGTATTTGTGTCCCGATTACACGCCGCTAACATAGGGTTTATACCTGCTTGTTTTTGAGCACGGCTGAAAGACAGGTATCCAAAGAGACAGGAAGGTGCTACCTGAATTACACGCCGCAACCTCGCTGTGTTTTGAAGGTAAAAGGTACAATTGTCTCCGACACTGGCTGGTTTCTACCTCTCGGTAGCAGCGTGTAAAGGTGCCATTAGTGTACTCAAGGAGCCCAGTCAAAACCAAAAACTTGGCAGCAAAGTACAAAATAGTCAGGCAGAAGTCTTTATAAAACAGACCAAGGTAAAATAGGAAAACACCAAAACAGAACAGGCGAATAGTCAGGGAAACAGAAGCTATATCTGGCAGCTTCCAACAGTATGATATAGGCTGTATTAGGGTGTAGTGCCTTCTAATAGGCTGAACCCAGAAGCTGATGACTTCAGCTGGACAGATAAACACTCACTTTGTCAGACTGCAGTACTGCAGGTCCCAGGCATTTTGACCTTAGTGGATGGGTAGAGACTACGCTGTCCAGAGTTTCTGGCTCTGTCTTTTCCTCTATCACCAGCACCGACAAAGTGCATATGGTGGTGCCTGGTATCAGAAGGTCATGTTGCAAGGGCAGTTTCTAGTAGAGATGTGACATCTTCTCATAGAGGAAAGTCTGATGACCTTATTAAAAATTAAGCTGATCCAATTCAAACTCTTGATCACTCAATGTACAATGTACAGTATGTGAAATAAATATTGATTATGTCACCAATTTTCTAAGTACGGTAAATATATTTCTAAAGGTGCTGTTGATATGAAATTCCTACCAAATGTCAGTAATGACCAATCGAATCCACACAGGCAAAAAATCTTTTGACTTTCATTGGTTGTCTGTTTGGGATCATTGTCTTGCTGAAATGCCAACTTTTGTTTTATCTTCATCATCCTGGTAGATGGCAGCAGATTTCTTGGTACATTTGTCCATTTATCCTTCCTTCAATTACATTAAATTTGCTAGTGCTGTGTACTGAAAAACAGCCCCCACTATAATGTTTCCACCTGAAAACTTATCTGTAGGAATGCTGTTTTGGGGGTGCTTTGCAGTGCCTTTTTGTCTCCAAACATGGTTTCCATTATGGCATACAAAAAGGTAAAGTTTTGTCTCATCTGAAAGGTGTCATACCTTGGGATTTGATCTGGCAAGCATGTGCAGTGTAATCACATTCCTTCTCTGCTGAGCTACACCTGGTTCAGGCTCTACTCTAGTTAGCAAGTGTTTCTATTTATCATTTAGTCTGTCCTATCATATTGCGAGTTCAGCTATTTATACCTTTCCCTTCTTGTTCTTCTCCACTGGCTATTTTTGAATTTGGATCCTACTAACTGTTCCAACCATACAGCTAAGGATTTTCATTTTCTTGAGTATCTCTCCAAGTAACTTATTCTCAGGATTGAAAAGCAATCAGTAGAATATTGGCCATTGATGAGAGACAAAGTCAGGGTTTGGAGAGAGTTAAAGTGGTTTAGAAAAGAGTGTCTATTAAAGATCCTGAAGCACATGGGCAACTTTGAACAGCTTCTTTTGGCATAACAATTGTGTACATTCAGGCCAGAGGTGGACAACCTGTGCAGCTGCAAAGGGGTCAAAGTAGGTAAGACGGACTAGTCTCCCAAAAATAAATCCTAGCACCTTTTACATTCCATGTAAGGACCGCACTAGTGAAATACAAAGCTCACGATTACTGATAGCTTGCAATAGAGGCCATAACAGAATTAGTGTTGTAAGGAGATTTACATATTGCCCACCCCCCTAGGAAGACACTAGTGTCATTATGATGTGATAATTGTTATTGCAATGTGAACTGTGATATGTATTAATACTGTTGATGTGTATTGGTAGATCATAGGGTAAGATAGAGCTAATATCTGTGACTAGCCCATAGTGGGAGCGGCTAGTATGCAGGGACATTGAGGGTTTCCGTTAGGAGGTCATATAGGGCAAAAGGAGACCAGGGCTGGGGATTGCAAACTCCTGGACAGAAAGCTGATGAGATACAGAGTGATTGTTATGTATAATGGGTTCAATCCCATGATCCTATTTCTTTGTGGTCAATTCTCCTGACTGCTGAGCCACAGCAGATACATCTATTCTCTGAGTGTATTCTGTCTGTTATCCTTGCTTTAGTCTTTTAGGTTAACAGGTGGTTTAAATTTATCGATTTATCTGTTTAATCACCATTTGGATGCGACTATGTATACCTTCTCCTTGCTTATCCTTCCTGCTGGTGATATTCTCATTTGGATGTCTAGCCAAACTGATGTTGGTATATGCCAGTCAGTGTAAAACAGCTGCTTGACTGAGGTCTAAAAAGAAGTCAAAAAAGTTATTTTGTTAACTTGTGATTGAACCAAGAGAACTACAAACCGTAGGCATAGGAGAGCACCTGTCTTTAAAGTAGGAGATTTTGTTTGGCTTTCATCAAAAATTCTTTGTCTAAAAGTTCCACCAAAAAAATTTGTTGGTCCGTATAAGGGTACTTTCACATCCGCATTTTTCACCATTCGCGGTAGATCCGGCAGTTTTGCCGCATCTGTCGCATAATGAATCACTTGCTGCAAGACTGCATTCTGCCTAATGCATTCCCTAATAGACTTGCGGACATTTGCAGCACTTGTGATTTTGCCGCGATCCGGCAAATCTGGCACTTTCAGCAACGCAAAAAAACGCTGCTAACAGCGTTTTTTTGACTTGTTGCAAGTAGCGCAAGTGCAAAACCGCAAGTGACGCACATGTCCGCAAGTCCCATAGGGAATGAATTAGGCCGAACGCAGTCTTGCCGCAAGTGATCCGTTACGGCCAAACCGCCAGATCTGCCGAGAATGGCGAAAAACGCTGATGTGAAAGCAGCTTAACGTAGTTAAAATAATTAATTCTGTAACAGTCAAGCTCCAACTCCTGGTTGCATAAAGGATTAAGGCCCCTTTCACATAAGCATTTTTGCTGATTGCAACAGATCCGGCAGATATACCGCATATGCCGCGTAACGGACGACTTGCTGCAAGAATAAGACAAGCCCCAGTCATTCTCTATGGGACTTGCAGAAGGTGCGGCAAATACGCTTTTTGCCGTGATTTTGCAAATCTGGCAGTTGTGGCTGGTCAAAAAAACGCAGCTAACAGCATTTAAAAATAGTCTGGGTGAAATGGTGGATGAGGATGAGGAAAAAGCAAATATGCTAAATGACTTTTTTTCAACGGTATTTACACAAGAAAATCCCATGACAGACAATATGATCAGTGATAACAAAAATTCTCAATTAAACGTCACCTGCTTAACCCAAGAGGAAGTACGGCATCGTCTAAAAATCACTAAAATTGACAAATCCCCGGGCCCAGATGGGATACACCCCAGAGTGCTGCAGGAATTAAGTACTGTCATAGATAGACCATTATTTTTAATATTTAAAGATTCCATAATAACAGGGTCTGTACCACAGGACTGGCGTATAGCAAATGTGGTGCCAATATTCAAAAAGGGGACAAAAACTGAACTTGGAAATTATAGGCCAGTAAGCTTAACCTCTACTGTGGGTAAAATCCTAGAGGGTTTTCTAAGAGATGCTATACTGGAGTATCTGAAGAAAAATAACCTCATGACCCATTATCAACATGGTTTTACGAGGGACCGTTCCTGTCAAACTAATCTAATAAGCTTCTATGAAGAAGTAAGTTCTGGACTGGACCAAGGAAATGCAGTGGATGTGGTGTATATGGACTTTTCAAAAGCTTTTGATACGGTGCCACACAAAAGGTTGATACATAAAATGAGGGCAATGGGGATAGGGGAAAATATGTGTAAGTGGGTTAAGAACTGGCTTAGTGATAGGAAACAAAGGGTGGTTATTAATGGAACACACTCAGAATGGGTCACAGTTAACAGTGGGGTACCACAGGGGTCAGTGTTGGGCCCGCTTCTATTTAATATATTTATTAATGACCTTGTAGGGGGCATACAGAGTAGAATCTCAATATTTGCAGATGACACTAAACTCTGCAGGGTAATCAATACAGAGGAGGACAATTTTATATTACAGGAGGATTTATGTAAACTAGAAGCTTGGGCTGCTAAATGGCAAATGCGCTTTAATGGGGATAAATGTAAAGTCATGCACTTGGGCAGAGGAAACAAAAGGTATAATTATGTGCTTAATTGTAAAACACTGGGCAAAACTGTCACTGAAAAAGACCTGGGTGTATGGGTAGATGACAAACTCACATTTAGTGGCCAGTGTCAGGCAGCTGCTGCAAAGGCAAATAAAATAATGGGATGTATTAAAAGAGGCATAGATGCTCATGAGGAGAACATAATTTTACCTCTATACAAGTCACTAGTGCGACCACACTTAGAATACTGTGTACAATTCTGGTCTCCAGTGTATAAGAAAGACATAGCTGAACTAGAGCGGGTCCAGAGAAGAGCGACAAAAGTTATTAGAGGACTAAGGGGTCTGCAATACCAAGACAGGTTATTAAACTTGGGGTTATTTAGCTTGGAAAAACGAAGGCTTAGGGGTGATCTTATAATAATGTATAAATATATGAGGGGGCAGTACAGAGACCTTTCTAATGATCTCTTTACTCTTAGGCCTGAGACTGGGACAAGGGGGCATCCTCTACGTCTGGAGGGAAGAAGGTTTAATCATAATCACAGACGCGGATTCTTTACTGTAAGAGCAGTGAGACTATGGAACTCTCTGCCACATGATGTTGTAATGAGTGAGTCACTACTAACATTTAAGAAGGGCCTGGATGCCTTTCTTGAAAACTATAATATTACCAGTTATATATACTAGATTCTTTGATAAGGCGTTGATCCAGGGAATTAGTCTGATTGCCGTATCTGGAGTCAGGAAGGAATTTTTTCCCCCAATGTGGAGATTAGTGTTGCCACATGGGTTTTTTTTTGCCTTCCTCTGGATCAACATGTTAGGCTATGGGTTGAACTAGATGGACTTAAAGTCTTCCTTCAACCTTAAAAACTATGTTACTATGTTACTATGTTACTATGTATTTGTTTACCTGCCGCAACTGCAGGATTTGCCGGATCGCGGCAAAAAACGTATTTGCTGCACCTGCCGCAAGTCCCAAAGAGAATGAATGGGGGCTTGCCGCATTCTTGCCGCGAATCTTCCGTTACGCGGCTGATACAGCAGATGCAATAAATCTGTCGGATCTGCCGCAAATCAGCAAAAATGCTGTTGTGAAAGGAGCCTAATAATACCTTCCATTTCTCTTTTCTTAAAAGGTTGGAAAGGACATCGGGTCCTCATGCCATCATTGAGGTAGACCTGGAGGAGGACAAGGAGTATGAGGTGGAGCAAGTTTTAGGTTCAAGATGTGTCAAACGTCAACTGCAGTATCTTGTTAAATGGAAAGGTTTTGATCCTGTGGATAAATCCTGAGTTGATATATTATATAATAATATTTATTCACTTATATAGTGCTAATAATTCTGAGATCCCTTTAGCCCACGACACCGGAGTCCGAAACTGCTATTCATGTAGTGGTAGCAGAGAAAGCCTGGACCGATTAGGAGGATTTAGTCCCCTGAAGTAAAGAAAGCAAGACACCAAACCTGACCAAACATAGGACCAGGGGCCCAAGAGGAGAATAGGGATCCCCACAGCAAGGTCCTCATTGACGGTTGTGGAGTAGCATCCTGAGAGGAGAAGGAGAAAGAGCGTCAGGTTCAGCTCCAGGCAGAACTTACCCCAATTACCGCACACACTAACAGATGAGGCCTCACAACTTTCGAAGGTGGACGTCCCAAACTGCACTGATAACCTGGTTACCCTCTTGGACCGTGCCTGTTACCAGACATCAGTAAAAAAGTACCGAAACAGAGAACAGAGACTATTGTGTGTGTGTGTGTCTGCTTCACCGCCACTAGCGTTCACAGCAGAACTGCTACTACCACTCCCCTCATCCACCCTGAGATAAAGCTCCACCTGTGGGGAGCTGTACTACCAAAGCTGCATTTCCATCACCTCAGCGGCCGGCCGCAGCACTGGTAACCCTATTGCCAGGTACCACAGATGGCGTCACTTTACAATTTCCCCATCATCATCACCCCCACCCGCCATTGAGGGTCCAAGGCACGGAATCGGGAACCGACCAGTTGTGATCCATACTGAAGTAACCACCTGTCCCAGTATCTGAGTAACCCCTACCCTATCGACAGACTCACTCTTCCTTTCTGTAGGTAAATTTCCCTCTGCTCTGACCTCTGGTTCCTTAGGAGGTTCATGAAGCATGTTACAAAGTCTCGAAAAAAATACAGTGGATGGAAACGTAACCACAGATTTGAAAAAGGACAATCATGGACGGTCTGAACAGTTGCACTTTGCTTTACAGTTCAGTGTAAGGTGCCTTGCTAAACTTTTACGTTAAGGATGTGATGGACACTGTTAAACCCGGAACTGGAACCCTTTTACTATGTTTATATTTATAGGGGTCGTTTTTGTTATGTAAAGTTAAAGTACCGTATCTCCCGTAAGGAAAGCCAAAAATAAGTGTAATGTTATTGTTTATGCATGCATGCAATATAAATATGTTGAGTTTGTTACCCTGTCAGGTCGCTCGGGGATGAGCACATTTAACAAAGGAGGAATATGGTGCCCCACCAGTAAGGACGCCACAAGGGGTACTGCACCCAAGCCAGGATGTGGTTCTTCAGTAGTCAGGAGATGGGGGGATGGTAGGTGTGATGATCCTCAACACACAAACACACACACACGTAGGACTCAGGGGACCCTGCACAAGACCCCAGGGGCAAAGGACCAGTGGAACAACAGGGGTAGAGACATGTGGTTGGAAGCAGACTGAGTCGGTTAAGAGAACAGAACAGTGAACAGCTAGTATTCAGAGCTGATAGAGTGCAGAAGTCGAGTCATGTGAGGAGAGAGAACAGAAAGACTGCCGAGAAGGGACTTGAGCTGTGTAACACTCATCCCGGAACACCAAGAGGAGAGAACCCTAGGGGCATCGGCAGAGATGAATTGGCCCGTGCGCCAGAATCCGGAGTTGGTGATACTGGCCAGAGGGTTTGTGGTCAGAAACAGGGACTGGACCTGAACGAGGCACAGGAGTTCAATACCGAACTGCTGAACCAGAGGCTACGAGCTTCATAGGAGTTGTGGCTTAAATACCTGGCATATACCTAGAGAAAGCAGCCAGGGTCCAGGGACAAGGTACCAGTCGCCCACTCATACCCAAGGCTGCAGGATCAGGGCTCTGTGCACAGAGGTGCTTCAAGGAGCGATGAGGAACAGGACCAGTTAGAAGCAGAAGGCAGGCACACCACCAAGGATCTCATACTTGCTACTCCAATCTCCTAAAACTACACAGGCCAGAGTTTATCTAAGAGTGTGTAACATATTTGACCTGTTGAACCTGAGTCTTCACATGAGTAAACCTGGGTACAGAGTTGCAGAACTGTGTGAGACTGGGTTATTTCTATGGCAACCGGCTATGAAGGCCAATGAACAAGGTAATGATGCCTGATATAATCCCTGCCTGCCAGAGACTATTAATCCTTACTTCCCACTGCCTTGGGGACCCGCCCCGCCAGTGGGGAGCCACTCCATCCAAGCTGCCCGTCCATCATCCCCAGAGGTTCTGCAGCAGTGGCAGCTACCCAGAGCCACAAAACACGGGTGGCTTCACGAACCTTAAACCACCCTATCCCTACACTCCCTAAGAACGCTTTAACACGGAACCAAGGGTCACGGAGTCGGGTCTTGACCCCTCTGACTGCCCACAAGAAGCATTAAAGCCCGGTTCCGAGAACCCCACAGCCTTGGGGCGCATCACTAATACACATCCCGCAAGTACTGTACAAGTATTGTGCAAGCTTAATTTAGAACAAAACCCATTACTGAAAAGTTATTGTCTCTGAAGTCCTGAGTATGATATAAGGTAGTGGTAAGTTTCCTGAGGACAAGACTTTATGTGTTTGGTGTACATGAGGGTATAACTCTGAGGTTTTTAATGACCTATTATACTCCAAAAATACAATAAAAGAAAACCATTAGGGACAGGAAAATCCTGTCTGATCTTTATTACACAGCCGACATCACAGAAGGAGTTCAATGTGCAATATGATAATCAGTCATTGAAGAGATACTAAAGGTGGAGAGACAAGAATCAACTTATTTTTCTATATGTAATTCTTTTAAAAGGAATCTGACAGTCGGATGAACCCTGCTCCAAAGCCATCTACATGAGCATGAAAGCTATAGGGAGCTGAATAAAATAGTACCTTGGTGTCTGTAATATGATGTTTTTGTTTTTTTTTTTGTTTTTTAAATCCACATTTTTATTTTGTGTAAATGAGCTGTTAAAATCTTTGGGCTGGACACAGATGTCACTGAGAATCATTTTAGATGAAAGATTATTTTAGATGAAAGGGAGAATTGTCAGTGTGAGGCATGTAATAACTGGCCGTCTGCTCTCATAATCACACACAAGTCTGCAATTAGATCAGAATTCACACAATACAGCAGAGCAAAGACAGTACAGGAGAACTAACACAGTACATCAGAGATAACACAGTAGAGCAGAGCTAACACAGTACAGCAGAGCTATCAAAGGACAGCAGAGCAAACACAGGACAGCAGAGATAACACAGTACAGCAGAGCTAACACAGGACAGCAGAGCTAACACAGTACAGCAGAGCTATCACAGGACAGCAGAGCAAACACAGGACAGCAGAGCTAACACAGGACAGCAGAGCTATCACAGGACAGCAGAGCAAACACAGTACAGCAGAGCTAACACAGGACAGCAGAGCTAACACAGGACAGCAGAGCTAACACAGGACAGCAGAGATAACAAAGTACAGCAGAGCAAACACAGGACAGCAGAGTAAACACAGGACAGAAGAGATAACACAGTGCAGCACAGCTACCACAGGACAGCAGAGCTAACACAGGACAGCAGAGCAATCACAGGACAGCAGAGATAACACAGTACAGCAGAGATAACACAGGACTGCAGAGCTAACACAGGACAGCAGAGATAACACAGTGCAGCAGAGCTATCACAGGACAGCAGATCTAACACAGGACAGCAGAGCTAACACAGGACAGGAGAGCAAACACAGGACAGCAGAGATAACACAGTACAGCAGGGCTAACACAGGACAACAGAGATAGCACAGTACAGCAGAGCTAACACAGGACAGCAGAGCAAACACAGTACAACAGAACTAACACAGGACAGCAGAACTAACACAGTACAGCAGAGCTAACACTGGACAGCAGAGCTAACACAGTACAACAGAACTAACACAGGACAGCAGAGATAACACAGTACAGCAGAGCTAACACAGGACAGCGGAGAAAACACAGTACAGCAGAGCTAACACAGGACAGCAGAGCTAACACAGTACAGCAGAGATAACACAGGACTGCAGAGCTAACATAATACAGCAGAGCTAACACAGGAGAGCAGAGCTAACACAGGACAGCAGAGCTAACACAGGACAGCAGAGCTAACACAGGACAGCAGAGCTAACACAGTACAGCAGAGATAACACAGGACTGCAGAGCTAACACAGGACTGCAGAGCTAACACAGTACAGCAGAGCTAACACAGTATAGCAGAACTAACACAGTACTGCAGAGCTAACACAGTATAGCAGAGCTAACTAAGTACAGCAGGGCTAACACAGTACAGCAGAGTAAACACAGTACAACAGAACTAACACAGGACAGCAGAACTAACACAGTACAGCAGAGCTAACACTGGACAGCAGAGCTAACACAGTACAACAGAACTAACACAGGACAGCAGAACTAACAGTACAGCAGAGCTAACACTGGACAGCAGAGCAAACACAGGAGTTAGGACAGCAGAGATAACACAGTACAGCAGAGCTAAACAAGGACAGCAGAGCAAACACAGGATAGCAGAGCAAACACAGGACAGCAGAGCTAACACAGGACAGCAGAGCTAACACAGTACAGCAGAGATAACACAGTACAGCAGAGCTAACACAGGACAGCAGAGCAAACACAGTACAGCAGAGCAAACACAGGACAGCAGAGCTAACACAGTACAGCAGAGATAACACAGGACTGCAGAGCTAACATAATACAGCAGAGCTAACACAGGAGAGCAGAGCTAACACAGGACAGCAGAGCTAACATAGTACAGCAGAGATAACACAGGAGAGCAGAGCTAGCACAGTACAGCAGAGCTAACACAATGTAGCAGAACTAACACAGTACTGCAGAGCTAACACAGTATAGCAGAACTAACTAAGTACAGCAGGGCTAACACAGTACAGCAGAGATAACACAGGACAGCAGAGCTAACACAGTACAACAGAACTAACACAGGACAGCAGAACTAACACAGTACAGCAGAGCTAACACAGGACAACAGAGATAACACAGTACAGCAGAGCTAACACAGGACTACAGAGCTAACACAGGACAGCAGAGATAACACAGTACAGCAGAGCTAACACAGGACAGCAGAGCAAACACAGGATAGCAGAGCAAACACAGGACAGCAGAGCTAACACAGGATAGCAGAGCTAACACAGTACAGCAGAGATAACACAGTACAGCAGAGCTAACACAGGACAGCAGAGCAAACACAGGATAGCAGAGCAAACACAGTACAGAAGAGCTAACACAGGACAGCAGAGCTAACACAGTACAGCAGAGATAACACAGGACTGCAGAGCTAACATAATACAGCAGAGCTAACACAGGAGAGCAGAGCTAACACAGGACAGCAGAGCTAACACAGTACAGCAGAGATAACACAGGACTGCAGAGCTAGCACAGTACAGCAGAGCTAACACAATGTAGCAGAACTAACACAGTACTGCAGAGCTAACACAGTATAGCAGAACTAACTAAGTACAGCAGGGCTAACACAGTACAGCAGAGATAACACAGGACAGCAGAGCTAACACAGTACAACAGAACTAACACAGGACAGCAGAACTAACACAGTACAGCAGAGCTAACACTGGACAGCAGAGCAAACACAGGAGGTAGGACAGCAGAGATAACACAGTACAGCAGAGCTAACACAGGAGTCAGGACAGCAGAGATAACACAGTACAGCAGAGCTAACACAGGACAGCAGAGCTACCACAGGACAGCAGAGATAACACATTACAGCAGAGCTACCACAGGACAGCAGAGCTACCATAGGTCAGCAGAGATAACACAATACAGCAGGGCTAACACAGTACAGCAGAGATAACACAATACAGCAGGGCTAACACAGGATAGCAGAGATAACACAGTACAGCAGAGTTAACACAGGACTGCAGAGCTATCACAGGGCAGCAGAGCTAACACAGGACAGCAGAGTTACCACAACACAGCAGAGCTAACACAGTATGGCAGACTAACACAGGACAGCAGAGCAAACACAGTACAACAGAGCTAACACAGTAAAGCAGATCTAGCACAGCACAGCAGAGCTAGCACAGTATATCAGTGATAACACAGTAAAGCTGAGCTAACAGCAAAGCAGACCTAAAGGTGGGGTCACACGTGGCGATTTCGCCCGCGACATCGCCGAAAAGTGACGTCACAGCGATGTTGCGGGCGATATTGCAAGTGCGTCGCGCTGTGTGACAGCGCGACGCAACTGCAAATTATCGCTGGTCGCAGGTTGACAGATTTATGAACATGTTCATAAACCTGTCAACCTGCGACCAGCGATTAGGCTGGATCGCGCCGTCTGACACTGTTGGCGGCGCAATCCAGCCTATATCACAATGTTGCTGAGGATCGCTTGCTGGGCTGAGCCCAGCCCAGCGAGCAACGGCTCCGCCCACATCGCCGCCGCGTCACCGGCAACGTCGTGCCATGTGACAGCTGGCCTGCGATGTCGGAAGCGAGCGTGCACCTGCACATCGCTTCCAACATCGCAGGCCAGAATCGCCACGTGTGACCCCACCTTAACAGTACAGTGGAGATAACAGTATAGGAGAACAGATGTTTGTCTAATTACAAACACATTTGCAGCCACAGTTCTCTCACATTGCTTCAGCTTCCATCTTGCAGGCAGTCCGTGTGAGGGAATTGCAGTACAGCAGAGCTGACAAATTGTAATGAGAAATGATTCAAATGTGTTTTACTGTATTGGATATATATAGACAGAACTGCTCTGCAGCAGAACTCACAGCACTATGAGGACAAGTGGTGCAAATGTTTTGTCTTTGCATCTATTGACCTGTTTGACAGTTTTTTGCACAGTGAGCTGACATTATTATTGATTTGTTGATGTTTTTCATATTCTTTAATATGTACCATTTTATTGAATGTTATGGTGGGAAGTACAACTGAAAAACAGCAATTTGTTTTTTTTCTTCTTTCCTGCATTTAATATATTGTTTATATGATATCAGATTTTTACAAATACCAAATATATACATTTTTCAATTTCTTTATGTTTTTTACTTAGGAAAAGAGGATTAAAATTTTTACATAATTATTATTTTGTTTGAACATTTTTTTTCTTTTTCACTTAATTTTTTAGTCCCACTAGGGTCAATTGATTGCTCAAAACACCAGTACTTGCCATAGGACGTACTATTACGTCTTATGATGTTGTGCAATTAAAAGTGGGGAAGACACACACTGCTGTATAGTGCAGACGAGGATGTGTTCTTTGATAGCTGTCATAAATTGATCTTTAATGGCAAATTAATGTCAATAGATTTATACAGTTTTTAGCTGTGTTTCCATGACTAGACTCCACCCGGACAGCACACAGACCAGATGTAACCAGTGTGCTAGTACATATAAGAGATTTTCTGCAGGGACTTTTGGTCCAAGAACAGTCCAATAATTTTAATATTCAAGAGAATTTAGCCTTCAGCAACAGATGGATGGAGTACAGTTTTCTCCCCTACAGACTAGGCAGTAACAGAGAAAGAGACAAGAGTAGCATGGTCATATATTATAGTGCTATCATTTTTTATCTGGACCACCAAATATTAAATCAATAAAGCTAAAAAAATTATAATGATAACATTGTAACGAGTTGACTCCATACAACCTTACCCAGTCTATACAGCAAAGCTGAAAAGTCGCTGCATAAAACAAAAATGTCCAATCTATTGGACCATGTGAAATCTAAAATATTCTATTAGATCTATACATTTTTTTTTTATCATTAATAACCTAAACAGAATAGCATGTCAACATCTGATGATATATCCCATTTGTACTTAGTGGGTGCTGGATATAAACAATACATGTAAATAACAAATGGGGGTGGGTTCTGTGGTGCTGGGGACGGTGGCTGTCTCTCCCCCCATGCTGTCTTCTCCAATTGTATGCTCTCTCCTAAAGCCATCTCCCCCATGCACTCTTTCTCTCCCCTTGTGCGCTGTCTCTGCCCCCTTTTTGCTGTCTCCGCCTCCTGTAGTCTGTTTTTGCCTCCCTGTGCACTGTTCTGCCCCCCATTTTTGCTGTCTCTGCCCCCTGTGCACTCTCCCCCCTGTGCTTTGTCCCCCTTTGCTTTTTCTAAGCTCCACCCCTTTATGTCACATGACAATCTTCACGTCTTTCACCACGAGTAATTCAATCACTGCTGAGCTGCATCCCTCCTATATTGATCACATGGCGGTGACATCATCAAAGGTCCTTCACCTCTAGTCTACTTCCATCTGCACAGGACTCCCAGGCAGTCCTGTGGTGGCGGAGGAAGATGAGGCAGAAGAGACGGCAGATAAGCATCCAAACCTGGAGGACAGCAGCATGCGGCACGTATATTGGCACATCATTTGGGTATGCCAATATGACGGACGCTTTATTTTTCTCTGTCAGGTGGACCAATAAGGTGGCGAATTAAAGGGACATCTGGTCGTCACTTCCAGTCCGTAAGGCAATTATGTTAGTAGACTAGATGGTAGCCCGATTCTAACGTATCGGGTATTTTAGAATATGTATGTTGTTTATTTATGAAGATTTAAGAATAATGCAATGAATACACAATATCTATCTATCATCTACCTATGTGTCTATTGTCTATGTATGCTATATTTATTTTTCATCTCTTTATGCATGTTTATGAGTAAAGTTCGTGACACTGACTGACAGCCTTATAGACAGTAGTGAAGTTCGTCACACTGACTGAAAGCCTTGTAGACAGGAGTGAACTGCGTGACACTGACTGACACCCTTGTAGACAGAAGTGAAGTGTGTCACACTGACTGACAGCCTTGTAGACAGGAGTGGACTGCGTCACACTCACTGACAGCCTTGTAGACAGGAGTAAAGCTTGTGACACTGACAGCCTTATAGACAGTAGTGAAGTTTGTCACACTGACTGACAGCCTTGTAGACAGGAGTGAACTGCATCACACTGACTAACAGCCTTGTAGACAGGAGTGGACTGCGTCACACTCACTGACAGCCTTGTAGACAGGAGTAAAGCTTGTGACACTGACAGCCTTATAGACAGTAGTGAAGTTTGTCACACTGACTGACAGCCTTGTAGACAGGAGTGAACTGCATCACACTGACTAACAGCCTTGTAGACAGGAGTAAAGTTTGTGACACTGACTGATAGCCTTGTAGACACGAGTGAAGTTCAGCACACTGATTGACAGCCTTGTAGACAGGAGTGAAGTTCGTCACACTGATTGACAGCCTTGCAGACAGGAGTGAACTGCGTCACACTGACTACCAGCCTTATAGACAGGAGTGAAGTTTGTCACACTGACTGACAGTTTTGTAGACAAGATTGAAGTGCGTTACAGTGACTGACAGCCTTGTAGACGGGAGTAAAGTTCGTGACACTGACTGACAGCCTTAAGGTAGCTTTACACACGGCAACTTTTCTAGGAATTTTACTGGCAACTTACTGATTGCAGTGAAATCATGGAGACATTGTTCCATTTGTACACAGCAACATGATAGAACAATGTGTCCATGATTTCACTGCAACCAGTAAGTTGCCAGTGAAAATCCTAGAAAAGTTGCCGCATGTAAAGGTACCCTTATAGACAGGAGTGAACTGCATTACAGTGACTGACAGCCTTGTAGACAGGAGTGAAATGCGTCACACTATGACTGACAGCTTTGTAGACAAGAGTGAAGTTCATCACACTGACTGACAGCCTTGTAGACAGGAATGAACTGCGTTACACTGACTGACAGCTTTGTAGACAGGATTGAACTGCGTCACACTGACTGACAACCTTGTAGACAGGAGTGAAGTTCGTGACACTGACTGACAGCCTTGTAGACAGGAGTGAACTGCATCACACTGACTGACAGCCTTGTAGACAGGATTGAACTGCGTCACACTGACCGACAGCCTTGTAGACAGAAGTGAAGTTCGTCACACTGACTGACAGCCTTATAGACAGGAGTGAAGTGCGTCACAGTGACTGACAGCCTTGTAGACAGGAGAGAAGTTCGTCACACTGACGGACAGCCTTGTAGACAGGAGTGAAGTGCGTCACAGTGACTGACAGCCTTGTAGACAGGAGAGAAGTTTGTCACACTGACTGACAGCCTTGTATACAGGAGTAAAATGTGTCACACTGACTGACAGCCTTGTATACAAGAGTGAAGTTTGTTACACTGACTGACAGCCTTGTAGACAGGAGTGAAGTGCGTCACACTGACCGACAGCCTTGGAAACAGGAGTGAATTGCATCACACTATGACTGGCGGTTCAAATTCTGCACCAATATCACAGCCGCAGCAACTATACTGACAGCGGCGACCAATCAGCGGCGCGGTATTCATATTTTCTGCCAAGTCGCGCCACCTCGCTGATTGGTCGCTGCGGTCACGGTGATCAGAGAAGCAGCGCGGCTTGGCACGTGGTTTGAATTCCTCGTCTCTCAATGGTCGCTACGGCGTGCGGCTACCAATGAGAGATGCAGCATGCAAACGGCGCACCAAGCCGCGCTACTTCTCTGATTGGTCGCCGCAGCTGCAGTGCGGCTGTGCGGCATCTACTGCAGCACAGAGGTCCACTGCGAGTCAGCCGGGAGATGACCGGCTGACGCTGGTTATCTCCCGGCTGGCTCACCGCAGACCTCTATACATTCGCGGTACGAATATTGAACGCGGACGGCTCATCTGCATATGCTGCGCTCATTGGCCGCCACGTCTGCCGATGACCAATGAGCGCTGGCGCGCGATTTAGTCGACAGACAAACACGATTAGGCAATTGTATAGTAGATGTGTGGCAATTGTATTCAAAGAGTTTGTCAGCTACTTAAATATTAAATAGCCTTTACCCCTAGATAATTTTCCATTTTGTGTTTTTCTTCCTCTTCTTCCAAGAGCCATAACTTTCATTTTTTTTCCAGCCAGATAGCAATATGAGGGTTTGTTTTTTTGCAGGACAAGTTGTACTTTTAAATCCAAGGAAGTAGAAGAAAAAGGATCCAGCTCCATAAAGGATAAAACTTGAATCTTTATTACAATAATAAAACCTCAGTTAACTATACAAAAAATGGAAAACATTACAAAAACATAGGTTGATTTCAGACATTCAAATGCTTATAACATAGGCAATTAGCAAGGTCACGCGTTTCAGACGCAGCAGCCTCCTTTGTCAAAGCTTAACTCAACTCACAGAATGAAGTCTATATGAATAACAAAGGGTCAATCAGGTTTGCAAATCACGTTCAGCTAAAAACAATCAGCTCTATACAAAAAGCTTCTTTTAAATTGACATTGACTCCAAGGAAATCAACAGTTATGAAATGACAATTCATGAATACATACATGGAAACTAATACATTTGTATCTATTAAATAGAATAATCATATACATAAATCCCCATAACAAATAGAAGAAGCCCACGATGACAAACACATGTAAATATACACCACATTTTGAATAACACAAAAGATAATAATACAGCATGAAGACAGTAATTCCAATAATCAAGGTAGAGAACATACGGGAAAAAAACACGTATGGTACAATATGCAGTAAGATCAGCTCAAGTACAATCAGCATAAACTATATAGGAATTGTAAACACAACTTTGTCTTTTTTTTGTACTTTTGAATGCCATCATTCATTTTTTTCACATAATGTACTGGAAAACGTGAAAAAAATTCCAAGTGCAGTAAAATTTAAAATAAAAGTGTAATTCCACAATTGTTTTTAGGGTTTTTGTTTTTTACCATGCTCAATATAGGGTCATTCCATGTCAAGTGAACCAATGATTATTACCTCTATATTTTTAATTCTTTTGAGATTTTGTTATTTGATAATAGCATGTCAGACAATGCAAAATGTGAAGAGAAAAATTTTTTAAAAAATTTATTTTTTTTTTAAATGATTTTCAAAGTTCGGAAAAAGTGTGAATTTCGCTGTTGCCTGCCTTTACGTTTCTCCTCATAACTAAGGCTAGGAATAAGATAGAGAGACAAAATAAACACCATTCTACTCAGAACTATACAGGCTTTCACCAGATATGTCACAAGAGGATCTTTGTTAATATTTTACCCATGTGATCGCAAGCGCAAAACTTTAAAACATATTTCCGAAAAATCGGCGCGCTTTAAATATTTCAAAAACTGCCCATGTGTCTGCTTTGCTCTTAGCCACATCTGTACCAAATTTCAAGTTGGGATCGCAATGGGATCATATTTTAACATATTTTACTATTAATAGCGTCAATGGGTCATTCCATATCAAGTGATCTAAATATGAATATTTTTTTTTACCTGACGTCTTTAGATTTTTTTTTTTTTTTCCTTTATGAAGTACTACTTTAGTTAAGTACAAATTAAAAGTTTGGAATTTTTTTCTTCATCAGTTAATTTTTTACAGATTTTTAAAGTTTAAAAAAAGGGTGAATTTTGGCCTGGTACGACTTTAATTTTTTTTATCTCGGGCTAGAAATAAGATAGAGAAACAAAATAAACACCATTCTACTCAGAACTGTCCAGGCTTTCACCAGATATGTCACAAGAGTATATTTGTTAATTTTAATTTTTTACCTATGCGAATGCAAACGCAACATTTTGAAACGCATTTCCGAAAAAAACATTTTAATAAAAATTTTCCAAAACTGCCCATGTGTCTTTTATGCTCTTAGCCACATCTGTACCAAATTTCAAGTTGGGATCGTGATGGGATCATATTTTAAAATATTTAACTATGGTTAATCTCATTTTTATTAAATTTTGAAAAAACATATGAAAGACATACATTCAATCTTTTAACAAAATCTTGAGACATATAAAATATACAAAAAGAGAATTCACAAAGTTATTAGTAACTTTAAGATAAGCTGCAAATTTACTTTTGCGCTTATCTCTGGTGCAATATATACTACAATCTAAATATAATTCCAAACACTCAAGTATACAACCTTTCTCAGGGTTTTGAGATGTTCTGATGTCAAGGGGACAAGCAGCCCCAGCAGAATGATTTTTATTACTTGGCCCCTTCTAACAGGTTGACCACGTAAGTGGGTCATTACCCGTTGAGGCCTAGTTGGAATAGTCTATCGACTGGTGTACCGGAAAGGAAGGCCGAAATATTAATGATCTACTCACAGCTCAGAGTTTTCGATACCTGTCTAATGTTCACTAGAATTCTGAAGGTATAGGCGTAGAAAGGAAATACCTAGACTGAATGTATCAGATGGGAAGAAAAGAGAGATAGAAAAGAAGAGAGAGAGAGAAGAGAAACAAAAACCATTAGAAAAAGTTATACTGGGAAAGAAAAGCCACGTAAGAAAAAAAGAAAAAAAGGAGGGGAGGGGACGGGTGAGGTATGGGAAGGAGAAAGGGTACTCATCCCACTGGCTCCCCATCAGCCAGAGGTCGAGCCATATTATCTGTGCTGGAAAAGATACTCCTAAATTCTGCAGAGTCGTGAAAAAGAATCCATTCAACCCAAATCCCTAAGAATTTGTTCCGAGATCCCGACGCATCAGCTGTGAGCTCCTCCATTCGATATGTGTCCATCAATTCTTTGAACCGATCAAGTAGAGATGGAGCCCGGCTTGATTTCCAGAACCTCGGGATCACAGTACGAGCAGCCGAGATGCAAAAGCGGAGAATATCCCTCTTCTGTAGCCCAATAGGACCTGGAAAAATGGATAACATTGCCGATTCTGGGCACCATTCGGCTTGTTTACCTGTTATCCGGGCGTATGCATTGAAAACCTCAGACCAGAACCGCCGGATTTCCCCACAACTCCACCAAATGTGTATCATTGTACCCTTCTCTTCCCCACAGCGCCAGCAGGTATCAGGGGTTCCAGGGAACATGTTCCGGAGTGTCGTCGGGCACAAGTACCATCTAGTGAGCAGCTTATAGCTTCTTTCTTGTGCAGAACAAGCGCTAGCTAGTGAGTGAGTAAATATAAAGCATTTCTGCCAATTAGCTTCTGAAATGCTACACCCCAATTCCCTCTCCCAAGCACGTTGGAAGTAAAGGGTGCCCTGCTCTCTCATGGACCCTAAGGCCTGGTATAGAAATGATATTTTGCGCCTCGGTGGAGCCTCCAGTTGGAATAACGTCTCCAATACGTTGGGCGTCAATCTTACCCTGCAAGAGTGGTCAGCTGAATATAATTATGCTCTGTATTGGAGAAATTCGAATCACTTAAGAGGTCTCGTAGGTTCTTTGAGTTGTAGCTCTGCCATCGGGGGCAAACCACCACTGGACAGAGTCTGTCCTACTCGGGTGTCATCCACAATCCGCCAACATAAAAATCTCTGCCTGTCAAATCTGGGTGGGAAAGATGGGTTGGAAAAAAGGGGAGTCAAAGGGCTAAGTCTGTCGTTTAAGCGGAGGGTTTTCGTCACTAGGTGCCATACCTTCAAGGTGTTTCTGGTCATGTCTGTCAAAGGTACTAGGTCTGTGGAGTCTTTAGGGGAAATCCAAAGCAGGTGTTTCAGCGGAATCCCCAAACCCTCTTGCTCCACCCCTACCCATTTCTTGGAGGACGCATGATAATGCCAATCTAGAGCTCTAACAAGAGAGGAAGCCTCAAAGTACGCTCGTATGTTGGGTAGTCCAACCCCTCCTCTGGTCTCGGGCAAGGATAGGATATTCATTCGCAATCTGGACCTCTTGCCCCCCCAGACAAATCTAAGGATCATAGATTGTATTTTGGAGAGGAAACCTCTATCCAATAGAACAGGAACTGTCTGAAAAGTATATAAGAGTCGGGGCAAGACATCCATCTTGACTACGTTTATTCTCCCGAACCAGGATAGCTTTAATTGTCTATAGGAGGTAAATGCCGATTCCGCGTTAGTCAAAAGGGGTTGATAATTTAAATTGAATATTTGTTTAAGATCTTTTGGTATAAGGACTCCCAAGTACTTAATGGCTTCTACTTTCCATTTAAATGGGAACTGTTTAGATAGATGAGAAACCAATTCTCCAGGCAAAGAAATATTGAGTGCCTCGGTTTTGGAGCAATTCACTTTAAAGTTGCTCAATTGTCCGAACCGTTCAAACTCCATTAAGACCGAAGGGATGGAGACCAGGGGCTGGGAGATGTAAAGTAGCAGGTCATCTGCAAATAAGGCTAATTTGTGATGACTCTGTCCCAGCTTGACCCCATGGACGCATTCATTGGACCTAAGTGCAAAATATTTAACTATTATAGTGTCAATTCAAAAGTCACCAAGAACACAATCAGTCATTTTTTCACAATTGCCCGTCAATAGTTTGAATTTGATATAAAGAAACATAGTCTTGTAACATCTCAAATGAAAGCTGTTACCGTTCTGAGTAAAATGATGCCTCTCCCACTTCATTATCTTATTTCTAGCCTGAGATAAAAAAAATTTAAAGTCGTACCAGGCCAAAATTCACCCTTTTTTTAAACTTTAAAAATCTGTAAAAAATTAACTGATGAAGAAAAAAATTCCAAACTTTTAATTTGTAATTAACTAAAGTAGTACTTCATAAAGGAAAAAAAAAAAAAAAAATCTAAAGACGTCAGGTAAAAAAAATATTCATATTTAGATCACTTGATATGGAATGACCCATTGACGCTCTTACTAGTAAAATATGTTAAAATATGATCCCATTGCGATCCCAACTTGAAATTTGGTACAGATGTGGCTAAGAGCATAGCAGACACATGGGCAGTTTTTGAAATATTTAAAGCGCGCCGATTTTTCGGAAATGCGTTTTAAAGTTTTGCGCTTGCGATCACATGGGTAAAATATTAACAAATATCCTCTTGTGACATATCTGATGAAAGCCTGGACAGTTCTGAGTAGATTGGTGTTTATTTTGTTTCTCTATCTTATTTCTAGCCCGAGATATGATAGAAAATGTAAAGCCATACCAGGCCAAAATTCGCACTTTTTTAAAACTTTAAAAATCTGTAAAAAATTAACAGATAAAGAAAAAAATTCAAAACTTTTTTTTTGTAATTAGATAAAGTTGTTCTTCAGATAGAAAAATTTTTTTAAAAATCTGAGGACGTCAGGGAAAAAAAATATTCATTTTTGGATCACTTGACATGGAATGACCCTATATGGTAAAACTGAACTGGCACTATGATTGCCCATGTCATTACAAGTACACAGATACCAAATATGTATTGTTTGGTTTTTTTTTTAAGTGATGAAAAAAATTCATAAATTAGTGATTTTTTTCGGGATCTGCGGCTGTTTGGGGCTTATTTCTTATGTCCTGAGCCGATGTTTTTTATAGATACCATTTGGGGTGGATACAATGTTTTAATTGCCTTTTATTGCATTTTAACAAATGCAATTTTTTTTTTCTCCATACGCTGTTTACTGGTCAGATTAATTTATTTTATATTTTGATAGATTTCTAAATGCAGCAATACTAAATACGAGTATTTTTTTTAATTGTTTCATTTTTAATGGGGCAAGAGGTGGGTGATTTAAAATTTTAAGTTTATTTTTTGTTTGTTTTTTTAAATATTGGTTGGGATTAATGACTTGATTCCTGTTTGCGTGTGTTAAATGCTGCTGACAGTGATTAACAGTGGCATTTAAATGGTTAATAGCCACAGGTAGATCCCATTCCCACGGCTGTTAGGCTGTTAACTTGATGTTTGGTTACATCAGCCTTCAAGTGGAGGGAAAGATGAGGGCTTAGCGTCCGAGCGTGCATCAATGGTCAATGATGTAAATATATGTCATTGCTCATGAAGGGGTTAAGATAGGTCATCAATATCTGACTGGTGGTGATCCGAAATCAAACACTCCAATCACTTTGCTGTTAGTCGAGTGTTTGACCCACATCATTTCATATTGATGAACTACAGTCATGGCCAAAAGAGTTGTCAACCCTGAAATTGTTCCAGAAAATTAAGTATTTCTCCCAGAAAATTATTGCAATTACACGTTTTGTCATACACATGTCTGTTTTGCAACAACACAAAACAAAACACAGCAAAAAAGGCAAATTTGACATTATTTCACACAAAAATTTGGAATAAACAACTCTGAATCAAGCAAAGGTGACAAGTATCGGGTGTGAGCAATATGAAAATCACACCTGAAATGAGATATAAAGGGGAGAAGTTGACTCAATCTTTCCATTGTGTATCAGTATGTGCCATACTAAGCATGGAAAACAGAAAGAGGAGAAGAGAAATGTCTGGGGACTTGAGAACCAAAATTTTGAAATATATCAACAATCTCAAAATTGTAAGTCCACATCCAGAGACCTTGATGTTCTTCTGTCCACAGTACACAACATAATCAAGAAGTTCACAACCCATGGCACTGGAGTCAGTCTCCCTGGATGTGGACAGCAGAGAAAAATTGATGAAAGGTTGCAACATAGGATAGTGGATGGTGGATAATCAGTGCAAACTATCTGTCAACATTTGAATGGTATTAAACACTATGGCAGGAGATCTATAAGGACCCTACTGCTGACACAGAGACATAAAAGACATAACAGCTAGACCGCAGTTTGCCAAAAGGTACCAAAATGCATGTGAGAAAGCCAAGACCTTTCTGGGAAATTGTCTTATGGACAGATCAGACCAAGATAGAGCTCTTGGTAAAACACATCATTCTACTGTTTATCGAAAATGGAATGAGGCCTCCTAAGAAAGGAATACAGTACCTGCAGTCAAATATGGTGGAAGTTCAAAGCTGTTTCAGGGTTGATTTGCTGCCTTTAGTACTGGGTACATTGGCGGTGTTCAAAGCATCATGAAATCTGAAAATTACCAAAGGATTTTGGGTAACAATGTAATACCCAGTGTCAAAAGCTGGGTTTCCTAAAATATGTTCAAAGGGTACAGGAAAAGTGCAGATAGGGTTATATCCAAGATATACCAAAGGAATAACATAAAATCAGAAAGGCTCATCTTTAGGGGTTGTGAACAGTCACAGCCACCTTAATAACATGCATCTACAGCTGCAGCAGTTCCCCAATATGTAAAAATGGAAACACTGGTAAAGTCCTATTTCTTCATCAAGACAAAAATCACTTCACTGGATGTGATTTTTGTCCTGAGGAAAAAGTTGGACTTCAAAACACATTGACAAGGATCACAATTATTAAAAGCTGGGTGTGCATGCTACCGTGTTTCCCCGATAGTAAGACCCCCC